>PNEQ01120898.1:0-16647 GCA_003012365.1 Medauroidea extradentata
GAATGTTTAGCTGAATTATGAACGGAAACTTTCCTAAAGTTACCATACTTTAACAGTCACATTAAAAAAAGTTGTTAAATTGTAAAAATAAATTTTTATGATAAAAAATCGCGGATAATCCGCAAATCGGATAACCGAGTCGCGGATAATCGAGGTTCTACTGTATATATATATATATATATATATATATATATATACACACATATATATATATATATATATTCATAATGTATTATTTGCTGTGCTTGTATTCGAAAAGTTGTGATAACTACAAAACTTTTTGCTAGTTATTGCTGCTTTTGTGATAACCGCATTTATTATTTTTTCTACGATATTTATTTCCAACTTGTTGCAATGTTAACAGCATTCCATAATACCGTATTTACTCGTGTATAATAAGCAGCGCGGGACGCAGAGAGAGAATGTTTCTCACCGCCTGGTTCCATCATTACTACACTTCCTTTTCTTTTTCTCTACCCCCTCCACACCTCTTTTCTGGTGTAACTATCACTGCTAAAACCTTTTTTTTTGTTTGCAGTGGCAGGAAAGTTCGTGGGTGGGCGGAAGCAATATGAGAAGTTAATTTTGACGTCTCCTGATAATCATCTTTCCAACGAAAGGAATAAAAAAGGAGGACACTGTTTCCTCCCCCCCCCCCAGGGAGAGGGAAAGCAAGGCAGTGTGGTGGTTGGGACCCTAAAGTCCTCTGCTTGTAGCCACCCCCTGCCACATTTTTGAGCCTTTCATTCTGCTAGCGCGCATCATCGGACAGTAAATAAAAAAGTCAAGCTTGCTCTGCTGTCATGGCACTTTATCTCGTTTTGTAGGGGAGGGGGGGGAAGGCATGCTGGAAGCAGCGGACAGGACACAGCACAGTAAGAGTGGGGAAGGGGGAGTGTTGTCCAGGCAGACGTGAGCTGGCTGCTAACGACCTTGGCAGGCTATCTGTAGACAGCTGCAGACACAAGCCACCCCCCCCTCCCTTGTTCAACCCTCATCATCTTAGCCCATCACACTCTATTCACTGTGAGTCATCTTTCCTCTCACTTTTCTTAGTTAGCCAAGGTTCCTTCCCTCCTCATCCACCCAAGCGAATCCATCGCAGCCTCCCTCGCGCTGCTTCACGATTTTTTACTCCCATAATTTTTTACATTCTAGCAAGGCACATAAATTTTTTTCCCTGAAACTTGTTGCAAAAATTGTGTTGCGCATTATACACGAGGGCGCACTATACACGCGTATATACAGTATATTCTTCGATGCATTGCTATTTTTGTTACTTTTTCAACTTTTACTCTTCGTACATTAATCTTTTCATGTCTCCATTCATTATTTTTGTGTAAATAAATATTTTTCCCAAGCATTATTCTATAAGCAACACTCATTTTCGATACTTTTAAGTTCAATAAGCATTTTATGTGGTAAATACCATGGGAGACACGTGCAGTTCGCTCCAGTAAACGACACAACTCCTATCTACGGGACAGTAAGAGAACCAACTCATAATAGTTTACTCACTACTGCACAGATCGCGCCAAACATTGTTTGGCGTACACATCTCGGGGGTTATGTACCGCACCAGAGTTGGGTCGCCAAACTGGAGCCGGGGATATGTAACGCACACAAGTTATGTGATCAATTTTGCCTCTAGCAGTCAACGTGTTAAATATGTGACTTTGATACAAGTACCAGCACTAAAATATGCCGCCACAATAACCAAATTATACATTTAAGCTTGGTAAAAACCATGTTTAAAAACACTACGCAACTACAATGTGTGCTTCAATATTTGCTGGAAAAATAAGAATAAATTGATAGTTTCGTTCAGTTCACAAGATTTGATGTGTGTTCTTGAGCAATAACTACACAGAAACGGTAAACTGGAAAGCCACTTCAAATTAAAACAGTCTCGTGACTTTTGTTCGCACAAGTCACGACGCCCATTTAGCCAGGAAGACAACTACAATCGATCGGGTGTGTTCGGCAAAGTTCCGGTTAAGTTAGTACGAAGCGTGAATAATACGCTATTCTGTAGTGAATAACATAATACAATGGCTATAAATGAAGCACGCCTGTTCCCGAAACTACAGAATTACAGTTCTCTTTGTTATGTACACTATAATTCACATCTACGTACATGTTCCGTACCGAAATTATGGGATTTCAGTACCAGATTTCTTAATATGAATTAACCAAACGGGGAAAACAATTGGAGAGCTTGAAACCGTACAATAATTCACAATAATTCACCGTACAATAGGGCACAAAATCGTACATTGTACAGGAAAATCGTAACAGTTGGCAGCTATGCGCTTGTTATGCAAGGGTCGCTCGCTTGTCCATGTCCGCGCGTACCTATCTTAAAATCACTCCTGCGGCCAAAGTTTTCAACCAATTTTTAAATTTTTTTTCTTTCTCGGTGGATGGTTTCAGCTTTTCTACGGAGAAATAAGTATATACTGCTGTCAGTGCTAGTGTTTTTAATATTCCATTTTATCAAAGTCACTTAGTTATTTAATAAATTTTTTAGTTATTTTTTTAAGTTTCCAAAAAATTCATTTGTTAAATCGGGGCTCTACTGTATATCTTGAGAACTGTCTATTAAATAGCATGTGTCTCAAGACTAGAAACTCATGTCAAGACTGGGTGACCTGATACAATCTCAAGACGAGATGTAAATAACAACTATTAGTAAGACCCATAGAATATAAAGTTGGATGTATACGAGTTTAGTATGGCACTGGTGTAGCTACAAGTATTCCAACGAGCTGAAAGAACGACAAAATATGTAGAGCACTAAGACATGTAATATTCTACAACATCCTGGCAGAGCAGTGGAACTGGCTATGCTTTGATGAATAAAGAAAGTCTCCAAAGTTAGCTGTAACAAGTTTGTGTAAGTTATTTCGACTTTATAATGTAATCCGGAATGTAACGACAATACAGCGTATGTGTATAAGAAGATGTACATGTAAAGAAACTTGAACAGAATGTAAGATGTCTGTCTGACTAGTATCGTACAACTCACATAGCTTGTAGTAAAGTAACCCACCTCATCAACAGCAGCTGCAGCCCGTGGTACCGTAGTAAAGCAGATGTTGTACTCCTGGATGATGCTCGGGTATAAAGAGTTGAAGTCCATGAGTAGTATCATCTTGTCATAGAAACCCTTCTTTGGCTCGAGGACCATACCTCCGGCATAGGCAGGTTTCCTACGTCCTCGTCCAGACTTCTGCTTTCTCGAGCTCTTGCTGATACTACCGGGGCCATTGATGTCGTCCTCGTCAAAGTTTTCCTGGACACATCAACAAAGCTTTGTATATATGTGGTTGCAAGTAGTTGCTCTCACAGCCAGTATATTACGTAAAATAAATTAGGAGATCCGGGATTATGCAATACACGAACGTCTAATTTATTTCCAAAGTTTGACATACCCATGGTGCAGACAAATGTTTCTACACTTGTCTATAGGTAGCGCGATCATCGTGCTCTCTTGCGGAACGCACATTTTACGACACGCAGTAAAACACTACTCAAGCAAATTATGCGTCACATTAATTGTTTTAAGTACGTAATGTGTTAGACCAGAAAAGAAAAAAATAATTTCACGCTATTACCTTTGTGGGGTTCGTTTAAGAACGTAAATACATTCGGCGCGAGACGAGAGAAATACGACTCGGAGACGTGGAGAAATAGCCTAGAAGGAGGCCGTACTAGAGTTTAAGAGCATTTGCACATGCGTCAGAACGATGTGTCGATACTGTGGCCTCCATTTAGATCCTAGTACGTCGTAGTGGTGGAGAGAGCAGACCGGTCTAGGCACAGGCGTGGCGGCGGCACTGTTTTCAAACTTGCACTGCTGCATTTTTTAACTGATTTCCACTATTTTCGTTTTATTTTCAAGATTGTGAATTTTCAAGTAATAACAGTGCTGTGAATTAAATAATACACTTTAAAATCATTATGAATATAATTCTTTAAAACTTTTTTCGTCACAGAAATTTTTTATTTTTTGAGGGTTCCTGAGAGAGTATTCGTAAAATCGCTACCTTTGATAAATACAGTTAACCCCCGATTTAACGACATTGGATCTAACGACATCGGCGATCTAACGACATAATTTCCAGGAACCTGGAAAAATTAATATTTTAAAAAATTGATAAAATCAAAGCAAAGTGCAATAGATTGCAGTAAAAAGTTATTTAAACATAATTATGTGTATATTGAACAATAACGTACTGCAGTTATCATAAATTAGTTATATGCAGCTGTGAAACAAAAAAAACTGTTGAAGAATGCTAGAAACTTCGGCTGGAATATAGTTGCAGCGCGCGCCGGGTGAGTAGGCTGCCCGCGCAACACTGACATAGTATATGAGATGTGATGACTAACGCTGCCGTATCTCCTAATGCCTCCTCTCACTACTCCGCGCTCCGTCCTGCCTGAACATCTCTCACACTCCTCCACGTGTTTTTATCTCAGCTACGCAGTTAAGATACCTGACGTGGCATAGCAATGTCCCCTCCTGACTGCACGCCAGCCAATAAACATTGTCTCCCCCCACCTCCAGCCGACAAGCCAGATTGTGCTTGTGTGCGCGCGCATCAACTGCCAACTGTCTGATAGTCACGTGCAACTCGCATCCTGTCTCGCCACAAAGTAGAGCCATATGATCGATTATCCTCTCCCACTCTGTGACTCGTTGCCGTCAGCCAATGTATTTGTTTCCGTGACTTGTGTAAGTCCAGGGGGATGGGGACTGAAGAGACTATACTTTTTTTTCACCCTCATTACAGCACGGCAAAAAAAAAAGGACCAGCATTGCACTCAGTCCGTAAAAGAAGCAAAAAATATATCCAGCGTTATCTCATCTCTTTTTCTCAGCAACAGAATTGAGCTCTGCTTGACCTAGACAACTTCCACTGTATTATTGATCACTCGTCACGTGAGGCACGTCGCTATGTAATCGCTGCAGCGTAAAAACGGCATATGACGCAAATAAAACAGTCCTATCACCATGTGCGCGCTGGTAAGGTTTTTGTTTTATGCTCGCTGGACAGGGGAGCAATAAGAATGACAGCAGCCAGCAGCCTTTATTCGCAGTACAGAGCATTAAAATGTTGCGTTGTGCAGTTTCGTGATTTTTCCAATAGACCTACGACTTTTAGCGACGAGTAATTCAGTCATTTTACAGGTGACCGCAACTTGAAAAGTCCGTTTTTAGCCGTTTGTGGCTCCTAATTCACGTCAATAACAGGCATTCGAGTTTTTTTTTTAAATACAGACGTTTTAAAAATCTTTGTCTTTTATTAGTACCATATCACTTAAATTCTTATAATGGCGACAGGCTGTAAGAGTTCTTGCACAATAATAAAAAAAAAATTATGGCTGTAATGAAAAGTTTTTTATCGTTGCAGTATACTTTCACGTGAATAATAGGAGTTATTCTATGTTCTGTGTGTTTCGCGCCTGGCAAGCTGGATGAATGAAGCGCATGCAGTGAGCTGAGAGAGAGAAGCCAAGGCCAGCGGCCCGGCCTCTCCACCACTCCCCTCCCCCATCCTACACAACAAGACCGAGCGCGCCGCACGGCCACTACGTCACGGCACATGGGGGATTATGGAGAACCATTTTGTTTGGAAGACACCTATTCATTGTACAAAAATATAATTTCAATGAAAAACGTGTTTTTTTTAAAGTCAGTAATGGTTCTACATTAACTTTAAGAAAAAAGAGACTTAATTTTTTTTTTTTTTTAGGGGGGAGGTCAAAATTAATTACCTTGGGACTAACGACATTGTCAATCTAACGACATAATTACCTGGCACCGTGCGATGTCGTTAGATCGAGGGTTTACTGTACAGGGTTCGTAAAATCGGGGGTCTAGAGTATGTTGCAGACACATAGTGTACTACTACGTATTTACAAATGGAACGGTAAAGCACAACACACGAATACAGAACTAAAGGTTCCATTTAGTTATGCAAATGAGGAACATTTCTAAATCCATTGAATACATACATAGTGGATTCTCCCATGTCACCTCAACATAAAGAAGAAACAGATTTTTCCCTGCATCACAAATACAACCTCTATTCTCCATTATGTTATCCCTATTACCAAAACAACCCAACACAATTCTTACCCACACATATAGAATATCACAAAAAAAACCAGTACAGTCCTTTAATCATTCCATCAGTGTCCATTTATATAGTTCGCCTTCGCAAATAAATAGAGAGCAGGACTACCCCTTTCGCCGACATAACTGATACGTAGTTTGTTTCGCGAGAGGCCTCAGTAGCAGATTACTATCAAAAGTTCCCGAAGCAAATGTCCCAATTATACTTTTCTAATGACCGGAACGTTCGCCAAACTTAATGCGCAAAATGTCAATATCCAACTTAGTATTCTTCTTACCTTGAAGTCTGACGATTTAACATTCCATAAATAGGTACCTCACCAGCGACCGTATGGCCTTAGTATTAACTTCTCAATCAGTCTTTCGGAGGTGTGCGAGACTAAATTGGTGCCACCAACTGAGCCGACGACACTGCCGAATACGTCAGGGAAAGTGAAGAGACGCTCTTGTAGAAAGTCAACAAGTGGCTGGATTCCAATATAGAGAAAGGAATAAACTGTTTCTTTCCTCAATGGCTCGATACACTATTCGGGCGATTAGGTCTGATGTTATACAGATATAACCTTGCCCAACAGGAATCTTTGTCGAAAATGAACCAAGTTCATACTACCACTCCACAAGGTTTTAACCGTCCAACCCGACGATTCACCAGAGAATGCTCGCTGCCACCCTCCTGCTTCCCCACCTCTCCTTCCAGCTTGCTTCCACTACCCTCCTCCTCGACGTCATCGATCGCCGTCCCTTCCACCCGAAGACGAAACTTGAACACCAGTACACACAGTTGAGGCCCCACAGGGGAGAGGGTAAAGATTTCTCACTATGCATAGTCTAATTGTTTTCCCGAAAAAAAAAAAAAAACATAAATCCTGGCGGGCAGCACACTTTCCTCTCGAGGCAGCACAATAGTATAAGGGTGAGCAATGCCATTACACAGAGTTATAGGTAAAAATACCAGTGATACATAGCAACAAAGAGGTATGATGCAGACACACAGTATAAAAGTGAGCAATGCCAGGCCACAGGTGTAAAATAAAGATATCACCTACAAGTTATCATTTAATTGGATTAGGTAAAAAAATACATACCTAAATTAATGCATATTTTATTCAAAATTAAGTAATTTTTAAATACAATTTTTTTAAGCTTCAAATTTAGCTAAATTCACTTTTAGTTTCTATTTGTAATAATAATGTCAGGTCATCCTTCCATTTATAGTCTTAGTAGAAAATTTATCAGTGGTTTTGAACAATGTGATTTGGTTGTCAAGGGAAAATGGATAATGTAGCAAAGAAAGTTTAGAACTAGTAAAAATTTGTAGAAATATTTTTTGTCTGAAATTCAAGAATGCAGGGTACACTGAAGCTTTGTGCTCCTTTAAGAAGGTTGTGTAACTTAGGATTATATGCAACAAGAGATGAATTACCATTTTAGAAAGCTAGAGCACATGAAGATGTTTTGTTTCAACATATTAGTTTCTGGGTTGGAAATTGTATCTACATCTGAAAATGCAAAGTAAGACCAACTATTCCTTGCTTCTGCTTCCTAGGTATCTTGGCGAGCTATGAAAATTTGTTTTCAGTCTTGTTTTTTTTTTTTTTTTTTTAATCACCTAGCCATAAGGGTGTAATGTTACCGACAACTGCTGCCTATAGAATATTTTGGCATAAGTCATAAATACTGCTTCTAAGTTAAAGATTGCTCAAAAAGGACACAAAGTATTTTTGTTACCCTTTCCCCATAAGAAAATATTGTAAGGAAGGATGTAGGAGTAGAGAAACTTAGCGCTCATCGTACCAGAGGGCAGAGTATCTTACCCAAGGGCAGGGTATCGTACCCGAGGGCAGGGTATCGTACCTGAGAGCAGGGTATCTTACCAGAGGGAAGGTTACCGTACCGAGGGCAGAGTATCTTACCCGAGGGCAGGGTACCGTACCTGAGGGCAGAATATCTTACCCGAGGGTAGGGTACCGTACCCGAGGGTAGGGTACCGTACCCGAGGGCAGAGTATCTTACCCAAGGGCAGGGTATCGTAACCGAGGGCAGGGTACCGTACCTGAGGGCAGAGTATCTTACCCGAGGGCAGAGTATCTTACCCGAGGGCAGGGTACCGTACCTGAGGGCAGAGTATCTTATCCGAAGGCAGGGTACCGTACCTGAGGGTAGAGTATCTTACCCGAGGGCAGAGTATTTTACCCGAGGGCAGAGTATCTTACCCGAGGGCAGAGTATCTTACCCGAGGAAAGGATACCATAACCGAGGCTAGGGTACCATACCCAAGGGCCAGGGTACCATACACGTAGGCAGAATATCTTACCCGAAGACAGGGTATTGTACTTGAAGGAAGGGTACCGTACCTCTGAGGGCAGGGTATCGTACCTGAGGGCACGGTAAGATACCAAGAGTACAGATTTGTGACTGGACGCTCGTAGGTATCTGCATATCCTCACGGATGACATGAAATTAAGCCCTACAATGGAGAACTGACGGAATAAGACGTGCATAATACAGCCTGCATTAACACAATTAAATACGCTCTGTGCAATGCATACATAAAAAATCCCTACATGTTCTTTATTTGTCACTTGTTAATACAACACCTGCAAAGTTGGAAGTTTAAATTATTAAATCTTCTTGGTTGTGAATTTTGTTTCTGCAACACATCTTACTAGACACAACTACTTTTTACTCCTCTACTACAAGAGCACAAAGTCAATGTTGACTCGGTTCTGTTTGATTGGAGCAAACAATGCTGACAATTCTTCCTGTTGAGAAAATGCTATGAGGAACTATCAATAGACATCAACTTAGGCAGAGTTCAGCATTTTAGATGACATTAGTTTTAATTTTGAAAATGTACCAGTCAACATCTAGCATTTCTTCAGCTAGAACTTCACCAAGGAAAGTTTCTACCGACATAGAACAGGCCCTGAGAGGCGTTGTGGTGGCGGTGGAGCCGAGGTGCTTGACGCCTGACTCTTAAGTGTGTGTAAGGAGAAGAACATATATTAGGGAGTTCTATCTCCACCATCTGCTTCCCTGTCAAGTAACAGCATCCCACAGTTCGATAGAAACCTACAGTGTATGCTACTGTGCCCTGTGCTGCCTTCCCTCTACCCTTACCATCACAACATGTGGGTCAGGACTGAGAACACCAGAGTACGGTCTCTAAAGGACTGAGGACGCAGACCAGGCAAGTTGTGCACGAGGGAAAGATCCACAGGGTGTTACATAGGCCAGTTTAAAGAAGCTCATATGGAAGCCCCAGCATGGTGTGCAACCTACAAACAGATTGCATGTCCCAACTACGGCACACAAGCTACATCCTGTGGTGCGGATCTCGAGCAATGTTGATCTAGAGAAGGGGTTCTGGAGCTACAGGGAGTGGACATATGCTCGAGCGAAAACTCAGATGCATGGTACTCAGCAGGCACTAAGGGGATCTGCGTGGAAGCCCCAGTATTCTGCTGAGACGATTGCGGGTTGGACTCTTGAGTGATGGTGGTTAAAACTTCTGCTTGGGAGAAGACTTTCACAGTGAGGTCTCGAGTCGGTGGTCCGGTCGACCTAGGAAGAGGACACGTTTATGAAGCTGTTTCATAGAGGTAGGGAACACCTCGCCCTCAGCAAAGTGGTCCCCTGTGGTTCAATCCATGGGTGGTGCCATTGCAAGGTGAGCTGATTTTCACTAACTTCCGCTATCTTCCGCCGCGATTACACTTAGCTCAAATGAAGATGTGGGTGTTTGGAACAAGAACTGCGAGTCCTGCCTGAATAACAGTGGACATATGCAGTTTGTTCACTAAGAACAACTGTCACCTGCTGTGCGTCATCCGAGGCACGCACATGGAAAAATAGTGCCTGGGAAATAAGATAGATAGCTCACTCTATCGCTCTATCACACTCTATCACACACTATCACTCTCTATCACACTCTATCACTCTCTATCACTCTCTATCTCTCTCTATCACTCTCTATCTCACTCTATCTCACTCTATCACTCTCTCTATATCTCTCTATCTCTCTCTTTATCTATCTCTCTCTATCTCTCTCTCTATCTATCTCTATCTATCTCTCTCTATCCATCTATCTCTATCTATCTATCTCTATCTATCTATCTCTATCTATCTCTATCTCCCTCTCTCTACCTCTATCTATCTCTCTCTACCTCTATCTATCTCTCTCTACCTCTCTCTACCTCTCTCTTCCTCTCTCTACCTCTCTCTTCCTCTCTCTACCTCTCTCTACCTCTCTCTCTCTCTTTCTCACACACACAAAACTGTTGAGCACTGCCTGCAGTCAAAAACAGGAAGTGGCTAACATGCCTTCACCATAGCTAGTATAAAAAAAATAATAAAAAAGTATTTCTTGGATGGTAATTTTCACTGCAACTGAGATGGCAGGAATAAAAGTGTCTATTTCTTAGCAGGTAAAAGATTATGCAGACGATAAATTAGTGTTGGTGAAAAAAATGTTGAAACGAGTAACATGCCCTAAACAAATTTATAAATATACTGTGATCTCTCAGTTTAAAGTCTTCCAGTTTAAAGGTTCTTTCATTTTAACAACTGTATTTTTTGGTCTCATCTACAGTTCAAGCATACTTTTATAATTCAGTTTAAGAAGTCCATCAATTTAAGGATGATTTATTTTCAGTCCCTTGAGAGTCGTTAAACTGAGAGATGACTGTATTTCAAAATATCACCAACCAAGGTAGCCTGAGATACACAGTACACATTACATTGTAACGTAAAGTTATGTAGTTATTATTCCACATGAGGACATGAATACGCTTGCAAAAATTCAGGGTCAAATATATGTTTAAAGGCCACGGGATCCTGTTTATGCTATTTTAATTACTTTTTTTTTTTTTTTCAATCTTGAAAGTGTGCAGATATCGCAAAACAGTTTCACACAATAGTTGGAAACTTTCCACTATGTAAGTTTGTTATAATTTTGGCTAGTTATCAACTTTAAGAAACTTTCATTAAGTCTATAATTAACCAAAATTATAGAAATTTAAGTTTTGAAAAAATTAGGCTACATAGTACACTAGACACTCGTTTTTACGATTACTGACGGTTCCATTTATGACATTCGTAAAATTGATGAGGCCAATTTTGCCCTCCATCCCTTTACCAAATATTAAAATTGCATTTTTTCCACAAAGTATGTCCAATGGGGTCCAGATTTTCGTAGTGTTTTGTGGGAAAGTAAGACAAGTTATCATAACAATATAAATTTATATCACAAGACCCATTTCTTCTGATTAAAAGGGTACTTACCCTAAACGGTAAATATGACCAACCCGTGTCCTGGAGAAAAAAAAAGGAGAAAAAAGAGAACACTGAGCACAGAGTGTCTTCTCACAAATACATAGTCTATGACATTTGTATAGTTTCACACGAAAAATGGCAAATTATAACTTGAATTTAAATGTATATCAATAGACTAAAATTACATCCACGAACGATCGATACAACCAATCCATTCACAAAATAAAAACACCAAGCACAGATGCCTGCTCACGATCATGTAGTCTTGATGTTCGTAGCATTGCGTGGAAAAATAAACCCTTAAAAGGTTTACAAGACTCTCGTCAAAATAAACTAAAATTAGTGTAGCACGCAACATTTTTTCGGAGGCTGGGAGGCAGGTGTACTATCCTTCGCAACACGAAAATAATTAATTAAAAAAATCAAATGAAGTTTGAAGGCAAGCCTTTGTGCTGGACTATGTTCGGTACTTGTGCCCTTTTAACGATGGCACGTAACAGCAAGAGTCGAATTAATACAAAAACACAGCCATTAACGAGTCCAAACTTAGTCACTTATGCCGTTCTTACCCGTTGCCAAGTCGTGTTTACTTCCAAACGCTCGCCTGGCTGATGTGTAGTGCTGATTAACACATCCCACCCCTCTTTCTTTATCTTGCTTTCACTTAGCTTGCAGTCACGCATACATATTCACACACATACACACACTCCGCTACGGTGCAATACTCTCAAGCAGACGAAGGTTAACGAACACCTGCATCACGGAGAAATTCCACGAAGCCGATGATTTGACACAGCGTCGGGCCAGAAATCCTACAGCCTGGAGGAGACTGCAACACAAGAATTTACTCACTTCACCAGGAAAATTTAATAACTACTAAAAACTGCCAAAACTCTAAAAAATAAAAAAAAATAAAAAAAACGCACACACAAGAAATGTGATTATTTGTCATTTTCAGTGGTTGGGTGTGGGTAGAATTAGGAATACGAAAAATCCTGTGGTGCACACGGTAATAGAGATGATCTTTATCTGCATTAGTATAAGCGCGTGAAAGTGAGCTGATAATGGCTAGGGGAAGAGGAGGGCTTCAGGTTGGATGTCTGCAAGATATTTTTCCACCAAGTGGGTGAGGATATTGATTGGTATTTCCCAGGAAACACGTTGCACGTTGTTTCCCAAGCTGATGTTTGGGAAGGTATGTGGGGGAGGGGTGGGGTGATCTGCTGGCCATGAGGCAAGCATGTAACTCTAGCTGTCACGATATTGTTATCTACAAAGAGTAAGATTTCGCTTAAATATAAAAAAATGAAGGGTAGACAAACTGTGTAATGTACATAGTAGTGCTCACTAGCCGAATGTTGCTCTCCGATGTGTGATGACAAATTTTTAACAGCTTTAACTTTTTTTTTTTGCGATTTTCTGATGGTCCGAGAGTGTATTCATAAAATCCAGGGTTCGTAAAATTGGGGGTCTAGCGTACAAACAATTCCAACATTTATATGTAACGGTTCTACAAAATCTGCTCCATTTCAGGATTTAAAACTGATAAATAAGAAGCTACAGAATCTATTTCAAAATGTTAATTTTACGAGTCTAACAATGTGTACTGTACAATGATTAGTGAGTATCGCGTGAGAGGGTGAACAGACAAACAAATAGACATCTAGACACAGTGCCTATCTGTGCTCGTAAGACAATCATCAGCCAGTTCCAGTCATAAAGATGGGATCTTATGTAGCAGTTCAGTTCTATAGCACAATTTACATGAACATAACGTACAACAATAACAAGTGTGTGTCTCACCTGTACCACGGTCTTCTTGTACTGCTTGTCTGGCACAATGAAGCCCTTCTCTGTAAAGGCATGCATCAGCAGGAATTCATTTCTTTCTGATCTGCCGCCCATCAAGGTGCGCGACATGACGTTACCTGCAACATATACTGGTACTTACGGACCATATATTCTCGTGTATAGTGCGCCCTCGTGTACAGCGCACACCATGATTTTTTAAACAAGTACCGGGGAAAAAAATTAAAGTGCCTTGCAAGCATGTAAAAAAATCATGGGAGTAAGAGACTGCGTAGCAGCGTGAAGAAGGCTACCATGTATTGTCCAGGCAGGGGGAAGGAAATGTGGTTAGTAAAGAAAAGAGAGAGGAAAGATAACACTCACACTAGCTAGAGAATGATAAGGGGGTGTGGGGGTGATGGAGGTGTGGCATGCCTCTTCCTTGTTCACAGCGATCTATATAAATAGCCTGCCAAGGTTGCTAGCTGCCTGCCTGCAGCCAACTCGTGTGTGTGTGGGGTTGTGTGTGTGGGGTTGTGTGTGTGTGTGCATGCGCGCGCCTGCAAACACTCCCCCCTCCACACTCCTGCTGTGCTGTGTCTGCCGCTTCCAGCATTGCCCCCCTCACTTCATCTACGACGAGATAATGTGCCATGACAGCAGAGCAAGCTTGCCATTTTTATATACTGTCCAGCCAAAGCTGAGGAGAAAACAACGCTCAGGAATGTGGCTACAAGCAGAGGGCTGTGCGGTCCCAACCACCACCCTGCCATGCCTTGCCTTCCTATGCCGGGGAAAAAAAACCGCGTAGCCCTTTTACTTCCCTTCATCCCGCAGAGCTGATAGCTGATCACGAGACGTTGACGCGCCATGGGCTCTATTGAGCCTGCCGACCCCGGACTGCACAGATATGGTATCACCGCTACTCCATACCTCTCCTGCTCGCACTGGCTAGCAGGGTATATAAGGCATGCAGAGAGCAGAATAGGGCGGCAGTTCTGTCAGTTCCGCTAGTCTCGCACAGCCATTGCAGCGACGCACAGCCTACCAGCGGCAGCCATCACCCGCACACGCAGATACTTTACCTAGTCCGAGTTCGCACTTAAGTCTTCAGCTACCACGCAGTTGTGTACAGCAGCTCTCGCCTCGTGTTAGGTGGCAGTAAGGAACTGTTGGCAGGGGGAACTGCCTTGGGTACACGCTGGGGCTGTGCGTTGTTTACAATAAACAAAGCTCCACCTTAACTCTGATTGTCTGTACTGCCCACTTCTTCCCCTCTGGTTTTCCTCCATACCCCACCTTTCTCTAACCGGAATCCAACCCGCGACCTCTCGGTTCGAGGCCTATTTAGAATCATAGATTTAACTCTCTCGGCACTCCTGGCCTCCCGAAAACCTTGGGAATTTGCGTCATAGGTTAGCTCGCCAGCCTGGGATCATCAACGCCTCCAATCAGCGTCGACCGATCGCAGCGGCGGGGGGCCCCAATATGCCCCATGCGTCACCTCGCAGCTCACAGACTGGGATAGTCGATGCCTTCCAAGCGGCGTCGTCGAACGCAGGAGGCAGAGGGCGCCGATACGCCACCACAACGCCCCACATCACCGATGGCAGGCACCAGGGCGCATCCCCCTAAGCGGTCCACGGTTTTTCTCTACTTAGAATTGGGCCTCGAGGAGAGAAAGTCTCCCCTCTCGTTAATCCATTTAAGACCATATGCCCCGAAAGAGGGCCGGCAGACAATTTAGAGAGCAAGTCACTTTGGCCCAGGGTAGGAGAGCCGGTAGGCAGGGCCCTGCTGCGCCTCACATCTACACCTTGTTAAGAGACGCTGCTGCTGCCAGCAATCGAGCTGAGAACCAGGAAGAGAAGACTCTCTCAGGCTACGTCCTCTTCCCTGGATTACCGCATCGCGATAGATACGTCCTCGGGTACTGTAATATCACCTACGCCTTATAGCCGTTGCCTCCCGCAAAGGAAGAAGCCTCTTCACCCTCCCCACTGCCACCTCTCCCAGTAAATCTTGACGCATTACCACTGCCTCCTTAATAATATCCATACGAAAGCTCGCCTCCCTTTTAAGTTGACCTGTGTTGAATTTGTAGGTTAGGCCTAAAACGTAACCACGTGTTGCCGATTTCTGAATATTGTACATAATATTACGCTTTTTGTACTTGTAGTAATCAGATACTGTTTTTTTATAATAATTTATGTATGTAAAGAAAGACTCACGTACCTGAAGAACATTTCACATAATATTTATTTGTTTACAGTCACGGCCATGATGCCAAAAACTCAGTGCACGGACTTTGACTAAGTAAGATAAATTATGCATGAGATAATATGTGATGTACATAATATTATTTAAAGTGTCTAAAAATGTATAAGTGTTATTTAAAAGGGTTTAAACGGCAACACGTAATGATATTTTAATAGTGAATATGTTGTATTCATAAGGCGAGCGAAATTATGTTTTCTAGTGTTGGTAACCCTGCAGAGCAGACAGCTCCAGCGGCCGAGCGGCCATTTTGAACCCACCCGCCTAACGGGACTTCCACCCCCTCAGACGGGTATATAAGGTGCCTCTCGCCCTCAGAAAATCAGTGTTTCCTAGGGCTCGGCTCCTACCGAGTTCTCAAGGCACTCTCCCCTTACCTTACGGGTTGTGGACGGAAACGGCCACCTAAACCCTCCTACCCTTTTACCCTCAATTACCACCGATCCGGGGTTGTGGCGGGAGACTGCCACCTAAACCCTCGCTCCTTCCTTACGGGCTGTGGCGGGAGACTGCCACCTAAGCCCTCCTACCCAAACCTACTCTACCTCCAGAGTGCCTAGAAACGACGTAGCGAGTCGGTCACTCTAGCGCGCGGTAGCTTTGGGAACGCACCCACTTGCGCAGCTCTAGCGGCCGCCACGAGGCGCGCGCCAGCAGTATCCGCCGGAAAGCTGAAGTAAGCGGAGGCTCCCGCGAAGTAGTCTAGACACGTGGCAGAGTGCCAGTGATAAGCAGAGTATCTTATTTCAGTGGCAGAGTAGTGCTAACCAGTAGTATTTACAGTAGTAAAGTGCGAGAAGTCTAAATCTGTGTAAATTGTGTAAAGTTGTACATAGACATGGAAGAAGACTATTTGTAAAGTGTTTGTGGACTTGTGTGTTCTGAACAATACAGATAACCAGTGAAACGCAGTTCATTCTTTTATTTTCTTTTAATTAAATGTCTGAATCGGAGGCCCGCTCATCCTAGGAGGAGATACTGAGTCCTCGACAACAAGCCGCAAAAGCCCGACAGCAGTTAGTCGCCCAACAGGACGTATACCCTGCCGGTCTAATCCCGGAACCACAGAAATTACCAGGCCCTGAGCCTACACTATCAGAGCTCAGCGCTCAGTATAAACAGCTCCCGGACCCTCAGGCCCGTACCCGCAAACACGTGCGGATCAG
>PNEQ01120899.1:0-16647 GCA_003012365.1 Medauroidea extradentata
TCCCGGAAGCCCAAGGCTGCCAACCGCTGGCAGATGATGAGGAAGAGCTGCTGCCAACTCAAACTGGTGAATTGCTGCGCGGGAGATTCAAAAGTTGGAAGTGCTCACCGGGATTGTTCGAAATGCACTATTTAATGATTTAGTCTCAACGAAATTTACAAATACCCAAAATTATACACTATGTACAGTCAGAACACTGCCAGTCTATAAAAAAACACGAGGTGCACAAAATTTACGTAAAATCATTGTGTTAAAATGCATACAACAGTTTTGAGATTAAATTATTAAGCCTTCAAACCTTCAAATGCACACTCATAGATATTAAAAACTGTATTTGTATCGAGCATTCAACAGAAAGTACAACAGAGGTGACAACACAAACAACTGAAATGGTGAGCTGTGATTGGCCAGTACAATTAGAGCAAGGTAACCACACAAGCAGAATTATATTTCTTTTCTAAGTCCCTCGTGCCATTTGACTGGACTATTTGGAATGCAACAAACCAAATTGCATGTAGCTAGTTGAATGTTCAGCATGCCAGATCTCGAACACACCAACTCACATACTATAACACCACTCGATTGAAGTCTAACAGCCTGAGAAGTCGAACAATTTCCATCAAAAGGCCTCTGGTGAGACATGCTGCCATGTCCACCATAGTCCAATGACACAGTTTTGGGTACAGCAGAGTTATTTGAGTAATGGACATTGGTACTGATTACCCCGTTTATTGTCAGCAAATATGAGTGCCCCTTGTCTAGTTGCGACCCAGGACAGGTCTCTATCTCTGACAGGCGTGGCCCTGTTACTGGGCAACAATGTGCCGTGATGTCCTCGGGAGTCAATTGCCCTAAACTGCTTACAAGTGTGATAGCTTAACAGAGTTCTTGTAGGTGTTGACTGCTACTACTTCCCAACAAGTGTTTTCAGGGTAGTTATTTTTTTCTATAGGAATTTAAGCAATGATCTGACCATTTTTTGCATTGTTAGGTGGTAGCAAAGTCCAACACAAGCTTCTAGTTTTGTTTGTTATGAAATTCGGTGGTATCTTTCAGTTGCAGAAATCTAAAAGAAAGCCATTTTTAGCCATTGTACGAAAACCCAAAATCATTCTTTTAATTTGCATGCTGCATTTCTAAAAATTAGAAGTATAGTTTTAAATGTATTCTCTTTTGTATATGTATTGAGAATAAGTTTTGTATAAAAAGGTCTGAACGTGACATGCCTCAACTTCGCTCATGTGCCCGGTACATGTTGCAGTGGGTTAGGAAAATGGGTTTCTATTTAGGAAAAATACTATTGTACACATATTCTCGATGTACATGCGCAACGTACATGTTTGTTCTTCCTCAAGTGTGTTACTATCAAGAAGTACCAGCCTCTGAATACTTTGACCCTCTGTATACTTATTTAATTGGTGGTCTATTTTATGTGACACCGCTGAACTCATACTGAATACCTTCATCTGTAAAAGTAAATCATACTTTAAAGTTCAAACGTTGCTTACATATTTCTAAAATTCAGCACACTTATTGGAATTTTTTTGAGCCCCTCAAAATGACTGTAGATAAATTTTTCAGATTGCTGTGTCTGGAAAAATATAGAGCTGATTGTAAAAACACAAACGGAGAAACATTTGTCTGACTTAATGGTATACTTTTCAGTGATAAAATTATGCTTATGTCCCACATAGAATAGTCTTACTTAAAAAATTCTGCACTAAAATGTAATACTTCATTCATAAAGGCGATACATATTTGTTTTGAACAGCACATCAGTCTCTCCTGTACTGGTTACGTTTTTAACTGCCTTCAGCGAATAAAAATTTAAAAAGTACCATTCTATTAGTTCTCTTATTTCTATCATTAAATATTTTTTAGCAGTGTATGTGTTTTAACACTGTATTACACATTATTAATCATACCAAATTACAACTTACTAATTTTTTTTATCCCTCTAAAGGAACACAAGACAATTTTATATCTATGAAAAATTTTACTAACAGAGTTTTTGTTTGCTATTTAGCTGCATTGCACTCCATAATTACAGTTATAATTGCAGTGATAAATTCAAGTTAATCCATTTTTGCTTATGGCTGGTTTCTGTGTTTCTTGAGTTCTGTGAGTTGCACTGATATCGTCACTTTGTAATCATTGTCATTCTGTACAGCATTTCACTTGCAAAGAAACATCACTCTTAGCCCAACTGCAGAATTTTTTCTCTGAAATTCAATTAATTTTAATAGAATTTTTTCATTTAATGGGACATTGATTTTGCAATCAAATTCATAGTTTAGTAATTAAATATTTTAGAATTATTTATGCTTTCAGAATTATTTTTGTTTCGTGGTTAATTAGGTACCGATAAGAATTAATGTCACATACTACTTTAATGTTGTACGACTGTGGAGTTACTATTATTTTCCTTGTTTCTGTGGAATGCTGTACGAGCACTGTACATACAACAACTGTTTGTTGCTAAGCATTGTGGGTAGGGGATGTGAGAGTTGTACTTTTTTAGTGCTTGGTCAAGACGCAGGGCACCCGCAGGAGACAATGGCCACCGTCCAGGGAGGAGATCATGTGCACCATCAACCGCCGGCCCATTTACGCTCGCTTCCATTTCATGGACGGCCAATATCATGCCGTCGAGTTCCATCCTTCTGCCACTGCGAGAGACGTCATGGAGATTGTCAAGAAAAAAATTGGTCTCAGGGAGGGAGCCTTGGGTTAGTGAATCTCACCATTTGAATACTATGTTTATTAAATACTAATCTTCTCAGACTGTACGTGTTATGGTATGTGACTGACAAGAGTCACCCTGGACATGGGAGAGGCGGCATTGTATTGGGTCAAGCCAGCAGCAATAAAATTTAGGATTGTGTGTGAGTATTTACTCTGGCAACGACTGAACAACTGTCTACAAGTCCAGTACTCTCTGGAACTTGTCTGTCCTACTACAACTCCACTTATCCCATCTGTGGAGTCACTCCTGGTTGTTACATACTCTAGTTTGCTAATGTGTGAGTAAAAATACGTTACCTACATTTTAAAGTGTATTAATAATAAGTTTGTTTTACCAGTATATAGTAAGACTTGACATGAAGTCCTTTTAACGTCATTTTAATATATCATTATTAGTAATTTGCAACCATAGTTAGCTATAACATCGTTGCCGTCTTGTTCTGAAAATGTTTTTGTGGTATTACAGAACTCGCTGAAATTAAAATGAGAGTTGGCTCATTCACTCAAGTGAATTAATTTTTCTGCATGATTTGTTGGTTCAGTATGGCTCACAGTTCAGAAGATGTCACTGGTAGGGTATTCTGTCATTACTGATTCAATAATAAGAATAGCCACAAATTCATAAACTCCATACAAAATTTTAATGTTATAATAAATAGTTATTTTTAATTAGTGTAGTTATAATTTTTTTAAGTTTGCACAGGTCCTGTTAAAAACATATACCGGTAACTGTATCTCAGAGGCATAAGCCACTATGTCACAAAAATTATTTTTTTTTAGGAGAACAGTTTTAAATTTAATTCACTGGTGTATTCAGCCCCAAAAAATGTGCTTAACGTGGACTTTGCGTATTGTATGCCACTATAAAGCACAAAACTGTGGTAATGTTTATGGCAAAAAGTGCATTTTGACACAACTTGGACGTACTGATGTCTTATGCCTCCGAGGTACATATAGAAAATATAGTTAGCTATTTTTTCTTAGAATTTATTGTAAGAAATTATTTACAGTGCAACATATTTTCTGAAATTGTAATACTATAACATAAAAAAGACTAGTGATTTGGCAGGAAGAGGCCACTAGGCTTACTAATTACATAATAATAATAATACAATACGGTGCACAAGTACTTACAGAATACTACTCGTTGATAGAACACACACAAGAGAGGACGAACATATTTTCCGCCGAAGCGCAGAGGCTTGCGACGTTTCGCTGGTCGGGCCAGTTTCTCCAGGCAGCGAGTGGAGGCCCAACCGACAAAACATCGCAAGCCACCGCGCTTCTGTGGAAAATGTGTTCATCCTCTCTTGTGTGTGTTCTATCAATGAGTATTACTCTGTAAGTACTTCTGCACCGTATTGTATTATAAAAATGACAGGGTTTAACTTCATGCAGTTTATTTTTAACGATAATGTTGAGAATACTTTTTCACATTTAAAAAACATAATTTTGTTTATAAAAATTTCCAAATTGAATTTTGCATTGTAACTTTTGTAAATTATCTAAATTAATATTGAAGAAAATAACTGGTCATTTTTGTATGAGGATATTCTTACAAGAAACATGACAGTTGATTGTTCACATAGTTCAGGATTCAGTCATGAGAGTGTATGACGGAGGGATAAAGGGAGTGAAGCGCAGAGGACCGATGAATCGAGTTTGCTCAGAACTTAGAAGAACTGTGGAAGTCCAGAGAGCCTAAGAGCGAGAGGATCTGAGTTGAGTGAGGAGCGGAGAACCTACTGAATCGGGGTTCTTTTCTTTTGAACTTACAACAGATACTGTAGATATTTTGTGAGAATTGGTTAAAATTAGAAGTTTGTGAACTATTTTCCCATCTCATCATTTGACCACTACACCATCGCTGTCATCTGAATTGTCATCCTGATGGGTGCCACTTGAGAGCTAGCTATGTTGTGCAGGTTACGCAATCTATGAGGTACTGGGCACATCGGAGCGCAGCCTGGTTGCGGAGGAGAAGGTAGCGGACGTGATGTCCAAGTGGGAGAGGTACCGTATGGCCAACGCAGCGGGCGTAAATTGCGTGGGGCCAGCTACCAATGGCAACACGTCCGTGGTGGTGAGCAAGACGTGCCGCCGGCAGCACCACTTCTTCCTCTTCAAGAAGCACCTCTTCCTGGATGAATACATGGACCTGGATGACCCAGTGGAAAAGGAGCTGCTGTACCACCAGGTGCTGCACGGCCTGCGCACTGATCGCTTCCCCATTTCCGAGAAAGAGGCGGTGAGTTAGTTGTCATAGCTACAGTTTATTCATAAGTAAAGCCACCTCATTAAAAATATGTATGCTATTTGCAATCCCCAAATTTGGCCACAGACCAAAATTTTTACCTGCAGCACATTGTGGATATATCATAATGTGCACAACATACTCTAGGTATACATTTCATCCTCTCGGAAAATATAAATATAACGCGTTGTGGGCACTGCAGTATGTGCAGTACCCATAGCAGTGTTATTTTTTTGTGTTGTGGCCACAACAAATTACCCATGTGTTTTGGCTTTTCTGGTTTCTTCCACAATGTATTCCAAGTGTTTTGCAATTACTCACAACACACATTGTATTTACAGATCATCCATAACCCTCTGCTTTACATCAGATGGTTAGGTTAAGTTAGGTGAGGGGTAAATGCAAAGTACGTAATACCTGCAGGCCCGAGGAAGCCAGTTTGACACTAGCGAAACGTAGTTACCGCGTCCCTTCATGTGTGTGTACGTGTCATCTGTAAGTACTTGTACCTCAGTCTTTTATATTACTTAGTACTTAATATGTCTTATGGGTGAATGCAAAATACTCTGAATGTATTGTGGAATTGAACCAATAATACCCACGACATGTGAGCATTTATAGTGTACAAAATGCAAAAAATAAGATTGCTTCAGGTACTGTGCATATAAAAATACTCACAATGCTTTGTATTTCCATTTGGCCAGTGACCGAAATATAGACCCAAAACACGTTTTGCACATTAAGACATACTCACAACATGTTGCGGATAAAACAATTTTAGCTCTAATAGTTTTCTCATGCTGGTGTCTCAGAGACAAATAACATAACGTGGGCTACGTAACAAAACAACTAGAAAAACTTTGGTGAGGAATTTTTGTACATTAAAAAATTTTTGTGTACTTTTGCAATTTTTAAAAAATTAAAAATGTAATGTTGTGAATTTCTAAATTTTTTAAGATGTAACTCATCAGATGTTAGTTAACCGCATATTATTTCACTTATTAAGCCAACTAGTTTTCGCTATTTGCATGGCAGCGTAACAATAAGATTTTGAATTTGACGTCCCATTATGAGAAAGCTATGCGAGCTACAGTTGTTTTCTAAGAAGAAACAGCACTCACAAGTATTGTGTACAAAACTAACAAAATTTCATAAAAAAAAATAAAATTGTGATTTTATAGCATTTGAACATCACCCTTAAGGGAAATGTTCAATCAGTATTGCTAACACCACTAAATTATACTAATGGATAATGAGTGACATGACATGTTTATTTGCCTACTTTCTGAGCTTAAAATACTAAACAAATTTGTGGTAATGGTAAAAAATATTAACACATTTATTTTGCTTCATTTATGAATTTATATTTGCAAAGTATAAATCTCATGAACACAGATAACAGTTACAAATAGGAGATTTGTTTATGATCTAAGCAGTACTACATTATTACTAGTGGAAACTGCAAGCATAGCACACACCTATTAATAATGATAATATGCCTATTTTTGTACCTTAGAAAAAAAAACTATTCCAAGTTTCATCAAATTTTTTCTTGTTTTTATCCACAATTATCTCCACTTAAGAGGGTGTGGTATATAATTCAACGCTAAAGCATCAATCTATAACTGTAAATTTCTTGAAGCCAATTTGCAGAAGTCAATAAACAGCAATCCTAGACAATAGTTTTAGCCAATGTGTTCAACAAAATTATTTCCAGTGTTACGAACTTCCGAAGCACAATCTGTGATGCCGGAACCTCATGCATTTAACTGCAGCGCAAGGGATCATGCGTAATGAATGAGTAATTCTGGATAAAAATTTTCTCATAAAGTTGGCAAATACCATTGTCTAGGATTGTTGTTTTGTATCTTATCCATATTGGCTTTGATAAAAGTGTAGAATTTATTTTATGTTTTCAGTGTTAATTTATCCACCACACACTATTAACTAGCACATTTAATTGAAAATAAATCTCTTTGTACAGCCAATTGCGACACATTATTTCATGGTAACATTTACGTAAACCAATGTTTTTAAAACGTGTGTTTAAAGTCTTTAGAGTAACTGTTCTGCTTAGTAGTTTTTTTAAATTATTTATGCTATTATGTAAATAAAGAGAATGCTAAAGGTAGGAAATGACTGCTAAACTACTACAGTAATTACTAAAATATGTAAACCGAAATGCTGAAGTACTTACAGAGTTGTACTTGTCAGTAAGAAAACACAAAAAACAGATGGTCAACATATTTTTCGTGCATTTGCATAATTATGAAATTGTGCTGGCCAAGCCAGCTTCCTCGATGGGTAAGTGATGGCACATAGCAGTATGGTAGGCGGTAAGCAGTGGCTGGTAACTACTACACCTATTGGTTGCAGGGCGAACTAGGGTGGGGTGGGAAATTTTATAGGAAGTTATCATATGTTTAGGCCTGATGACTGTCTGGATTTTGTGGTAGGCCCATTAGTACATTATAAAATCCAGACAGCCACCAGGCCTAAACATATGTTCACTTCCCTTCAAATTTTCTACCACACCCTCGTTCACCCTTAGCTCGCTAGGTGTAGTAGTTAACAATCGTTGCTTACCACCCACCATACTGCAGTGTGCCATAATTTTTCACCTGAGGAAGCTGACTTGGCCAGCGAAACGTCGCAACCACACAGCTGTGAAAAAAATGTGACATCCATCTGTGTTTTCAGTTTTTGTACCTGCAAGCACAACTCTGTAAGCTCTTGGGCATTTCTGTATGCATGTTTTAGTAATTAATCATGTTATTGTTAAATAACCCAGACTTTTAAACCGATATTGTAAAACTGGCCATCAGTGGAAATAAACACTATACAAACATTTAACAAAATTATACTGTTGTAGCAGCCATTAATGTATAGTACAAATGTAACACCATATTTTGCTGTGTAAGTTATAAGAACACAGTATACTGCTGGAAAAATGCCAAACATTCCTGGAAGTGCAACTGCATTTGCATTCATAAAGAGCAGCGATGGTTGACACTGTGATGGTTGCAGGTGATGCTGACAGCGCTGCAAGCACAACTGGAGATGGGCGACTGCGGAGACCTGCTAGAGGACTATCGGCCTGTAGCGAACCACTGTCTGCCCCCGAGGTTTGTCCCCAACATCTCCCACGAGGGTGTCGCCATGCATCACCAGAGTCTGCGTGGCATGACCATGGCAGAGGCCAAGAAGTCCTTCCTCAACCTTATCCGCAGTTGGCCGCTGCACAAGGCCACCATATTTGATGTCATGGTGAGCATCTGCACTTCTCGCTGCCGTGTGTTGCCAAACAGTCACAGCTGCAGTTTGAACAGTTATTTATGTAAGCCATGCACAAACAGGTTTATTTTTAACTGCGACTTTGAGCCTATTAAGAAGTGCCTGATTAAATATCTAGTTTTGCTCCCATAAAATAGCAGTGACTGAGGCAAACCCCAGAGTTGTAGTCAGTAGATGTTTATGAAAGTCATTCTGCAGTAGTTAAGAGGGGGAAAAATTTAAACTTGGATTATTTCAAAAGTATTCAAGTAAAATTTGCTGACCTCCAATAAGTGAACCAAGCTAGTGCCATAGACATTTTGATTAGCTTACATTAACTACAATAATTCTGCAGTACAGCATATTATGGTGTGCTTTATTTTTACACTGCAGTTTGTCTTTGGATGGACCTATAATAACTAGGGATGATGATTTATCACAGGAAAAGTTTACTGTTTTTTAGGCTTCAAAGTATTCATTTCCAACTCTTAATGCTCATTCTTGTGCACAACAACTGAACGTCTGTGATTTGTGTGTGAATAGCTATACTGTGGCAAACAACCTTCTGCCAGTCATACAATGTGCAGGATGCTATACTGATTTGGATAATACACTGGCTGAAAAGATTCCAGTGATTTTTCACCATCTCTCATAAAAACTAGGGTTCCCAGACGTCTCGAATGTCCCTACTATTTAACCCTGTCTGGTGTCCAGGAGAAATTTCCGAATAATCATAAATGGCCTACGTTTTACTTTATGCTGTTAGAAGAACCAAACATGGCCACCAAGTAATACAAACAACCTGCTAAGTGTTCAGTCAACAATATTGATTGTGTCTGACAGTTTCAGTTTGGTTCACGTATCAATTTGTTTATGGGTTTGTTGTATATGTGGCAAAAGTTCGGTTTTGATTAATGTGGGTATTGTTTTTGGGCTGTTTGACTTCTACCTAGGTTTTTTTTATGTTCAGATGTCTTCATTTCGTTTTTACGGGTACAGTCATTTGTCTTACAATATTTGAAGTGAAATAAGCGATGTTATGAATGCAGGCCTGGCTAACATATTTTTTCAAAAATATCTAAAAGGAAATGCAAGTTCGGCGATGCCATAGCAAAAAAGTATTCAACGTTTAAGTAGGAAGACACTACCGTGAAGCGAGGTGCGTTATTTGTCCTCCCGCAAAATACGTCTCTATGGCAAATAAAAGTAACTTTATAAAATTTATTAAGTGGTTAGTTGATAGAGCATTAAAATTATATCCAGTGATGGTCCGATGTTATTACATGACCAGACTAGGTGTTTTGTTAAAGGTGCACAGAATTTGGAATGTCACCTAGGTCCACAATTTGTTAAATATGGAGAAGTTGTCTGTACAAATAGTTCTGTAGTTCATATTATACACCCAAACATTCTACATAAATGTCATAAGTTGTATATTAAAAAGTATTAAGCTATTAGGTTAATTAATTGAGTGTAGTAAGAGGGTTGAGGTACTCACAGGCTGGTTCTTCTTGATAATAACGCACAAAGGGAAAGAGGCGTTCCGCAACTGCCATATTCTGTCATGTGTGGACAGCCAGAAAGGACTGAACTTATAGACTGACGCCAGTTTGGAAGGAGCTGGAGTAGGACAATACCAACTGGTGGATGATGGCAGGAAGCTTATCGTGTGCTACGGCAGCGCCAAGTTCGGGGAGATAGAACGTCGCTACTACAGTAACGAATGAGAGTGCCTCGCCATCATGTTGGCCCTACGCCGATTCAGACACTACCTAGAAGGGAGACAGTTTACCTTACACACAGACAATAAGTGCCTCACATAACTAGACACAATGCAAGGGCGCACAGGAAAGTTGATAAACTGAGCGCTGCTCCTACAGTCATTTGACTTCACAAAGAGCTTGTGCAGGGCAAGGAGAACGAGTGGCCTGACCTCCTATCAAGGGAACCCTAACCCCACGAAGATGCTTAGGGACGAAGTAGACGAAGAAATTATGGAGCCACCCAAGCATCGGACCTGGGCTGCACCACTGCGAGTAGTCCCCGACACAGGGGAAGGATATAGCTGGATGGGCCCAAACACCTGGGCGGAAGTCATGTAAGATGTACTCACGAGTCAACAGACTTCCATGGTCACACAGACTTTAAAAATGCAGTGCAATTGAGTATGAGAAAATGTGAGAGTACTGAATGGACAGAGGGACGAACACATTTTGTTGTGCGACGGTTCGTTGGCTTAGATCAGCGTCATCAGGCAACGAGTTGACGCACACTGAGTAATTGCGGTGGTGGAAGCGTGGTTAGTTACCCTAGCAGCCAGGGAGTGAACTAAAGCCAAGCAAGATAACTCAAATTGAAGATACGTGACAGTTAAGGATATTCTGGTACTATGTTTGTGATTACCTACCTGATATTGAGACCTGGGGGTTTTCTGAAATTTGGTTGTGTATTAATGAGCGCAGTAATGCGACGCGTACCGCCAGTCAGCACACATGCTGCATGCGAACACTCCCTCTCCAAAAGTCCGCAGTTCTCTTGCCTGAACACAATATCTATACCTTACTGTTCCGCATGTTATGCAGGTCGCGATTTCGTAGCCTGTTGCGGGACAGTTTTCATCCTCGCATTTAACCCATCCAGACCACTACGGTTTTACCCATGACTGTCTTTGTATGGTCCCGTCGTCGCCTGTAGTGGGTTGGACAAACTGCACCCGCATGTAAAACTTATTTACAAGTCCTCCGCCTTAGCTGTGTCCAAATGCGGAAGCTCGCATACAGTGCACATGACCTCCTCAGCGCTGAACATGTTTGCAGTGGAGATAATCCACTCTTGCACGGGGCACATTTGTTGTTATTATCCAGTAAGCCCGGCCGGTCCTGTTGCACAAGGGCAACGGAGCGAAAGGGTGGGCTAATCTGTGTCTCCACGTCTGCCCGCTTGCTGCCTGCGTGCTTTTACGCGAGTTCTTTTTGCAGTGTTCCAAACACAGCTCCAGTTCTGAATTATCGCCCTGGTGTCTATCACTGTGCTGATGTTAATACTGTTTTCAAATTCTTACCTAGGACCTCATGGTTGTTTGAAACTTTGGCGGTTCTCAGTGGTTTGATGAGTCCGTAAACTGCTAGATTTTTCTCGCCAAAGCGTTGGGCGCCATTTTTCGCAGTTTGCCTGCCTGGGAAATATGTTAAAGAGTTCCAGTGGTGCAAAAGATTAGGTAATGGGTGCCACCTGGATTGTGAACTGGCCCATGTTGGTAGAGCTGAGAGTCTCTGACGTGTGACATTTGGTGGCGGCTTCCTAGGCACGGAGGCGTAAGGCTTACATTATGTGAAAAAATTAAGCTACCCTCCTGCAAATTAAGAAATATTTAATTTATGACAGAACTGTGGGGTCATGTAGATAAGATTAAGAATAAATTAATGATTCGGTAAAATTAAGAAAATAACACTTTCTGTTTTGTCAGATGGTATAAAACATTGGAAGTAGTGCGAGCACGCACATCTGACTCTGCCGGTGGTTGTTGACGAACTGGCCGAGGCCTACAATAGCTGCCGGGACAGTGGTCAAGTCGTTACTTAAATTTAAAGCTCAGCAACCAACCCTCTTATAAGCTAATGACAAAATACATAGGCAAACTCAGAAAAATTAGCTCATCAAAATTAACATGCTAAAACTGGTAGTATTAAACACTTACGTAATTAGGTCACAAAATACACAGACTGAATTTAAATTTTTGTGTAAACGTAAGGCAAAAACAATTACCAAAAATAACACAATAATAAGGCTCTATTTTCCCTTGGATTGTATGTTGAGAGATTGTACTTATATTTTAATTATAGTTGTTACTCAAATCAGTTGGGTATCGAGGTTCTGACGTCAGAACAGGGGTGGATTCCATAGATAGCATACACTGTGCGCTTTACTCCTTCCCTAACCACTGAGCACTGGCCCAACACATGACACTCGCCACATCTGACACTACTGACCATGCCCGATGTACATTCCTGTACACCTCTGCTCTCGTGGCGGAAGTGAGGGTGGCGTAGGGTGAGGGGTCGTAATGCATGTTGGTGTTTGGTCTCGACAGGTGGTACAGTGACAATATATACATACAGTATGTATCCCAATTTAAAAAAAATAAGAAATGAAAGATTTTTAAAATATAGTTTTATTGTTAACTTCGTACATAAAGGAAGTGTGTGTATATACAAAATGTGTATCAGTAATGTTAAATCACAGGTGTGAAAGTGCTTTTCAACTAGGCATAATTTTAAAAAAGTAATTTTACTTCAAGTGATGAATATGTTACCAGTGAATTAATATAAAGAAAAACAAGAAGTTACCAGCATAGCTGATAAGTCTACTTTCTGCAAAATGGGTGCCAATTAACTCTTAAAGTTAAAATAATTTATTTAATCTACGAATATTAAGTAATATTATTGAATTAGACTTATGATAAACAAAATATATGAAAGATAAGTCGGATTACTCAGGAATATACGAGTGCCCAGTTTGATAATATTGGGGAGAAAATTTTCTGACATGTCTGTCTATCATAAAGATAAAACAATTGCAGTTTTCAAAATATTAAAAAGAATAAACGAGATATGCAAAAGTTAATTCCAGTTTTTTGTGTAGTATGTGTACCAAGTTTAATGAAACTCCTGTTACTTGTTTCATCAAATAAGTCAAATTATGCAGAAAATGTAAAAATAGCTATCACTCTGAAATTACGAACATAAAATGAATGAAATACCCAAAAGTCGAATCAACTTTGTATGTAGTATATGTGTACCAAGTTTGGTGAAATTCTGAAAAATATTTCCTAAGATATGTTACACTATGCAAAAAATTAATGGCCACCATTTTGAAAATATAAACACAGGATGAACTAAATACACAAAAGTCAAGTCAGTTTTTTAGGTAGTATTTGTGAGCCAAGCTTGATGAAATTCTAAAAAATGCTTCCTAAGATATGTAATACTACACTAAAATTATAAAAGTAGCCACCATTTTTAAAATATAAACACAGGATGAATGAAATACATAAAGTCAAGTCAGCTTTGTATGTATAAAGAGTATCTGCATACCTACTAAGTTTAGGAAATTCTAATGTATGGTTCCTTAGATATTTTGTTTGCTCTAAAATTATTGGAATGGCCACCGTTTTAAAAATATCAAAAGGGCGTAAACAAAATGTATAAAAGTCAAGTCAGGTTGCTAAGTACTATATGTGTACAAAGTTTGATGAAATCCTGTCCACTGGTTGAAACGTTTTTAGGGGCGACACATACACACACACACACACACACACATGCCACACACAGAGAGAGCGAGAGAAAGATAATCTCATAAGTCCACTTTTTTGTTTGGAAAGTAGGCTAGAAATCAATTTAAAAACTTACTGAAAAGGAAGTTATTGAGCTACAGTTTGAGAGTGTGTTACAGTTTCACTAATTCTTGTAACGTACCGGTACCAATGCGTACTGTACATAGTTGTATTTCACAATACATGTACATGCTCATTCTATTCATTTTATGTAAACAGTAGTGTTAAAAAAGAATTCTATAGGTATTGTGAAAGTAGAGATGAGGTCCTGAAAAATGTTTGAAATTGGTTTATCAGATATTTGTGGACATCCTGTTAAAATTTAGCCTCTAATATTGCAGTGCTTCAGTTTGTCCAGAGAGCCTTCTTTCGTGTTCTAGTTCTCATAAATACTATATAGTAGAAAAAATTAGATGTCTCAGCCAGATAGAGTTTAGAAGAGAAAGAGCATGAAGTTGCAAAGTGTAACGTTTTCTCTGCTGTTTGCCGTAGGCGTAGGTTGAGTTTTTTTGTGAAGGGAATGATGTTAGACATTTTAAAGTGAACTGATTTTTGTTTTAATGCTGTAGGTTATTATATGTAAAATTTTTAACAGTGTTGAGTGCGTGTAAAACATGTCAAGAGCATTTGTTGTTACATTAATTGCAGTGATAAACAACTGCGTAACACTTTCAATCAGGAAGAAAGAAGAAGTTGTTGTTGTTGTTTTAGTATAGTCTGTCTTATGTAAAAGTTTTATTTCTTGACAGTAGTGTTGGCCACCTTATTTCAGCTGTTTCAATAGAAAAAGTAACATGTTCCTCTAGTCCATGTGATATCTGTTCACACTTCTTGGTAATCCTCAGAACTGTCAAAAACTAATACTTACATCTTACCTAAGGTAGACTTTTAAAATAAATGCCAACACAACTGTCAAAAAATGGAATTCTAATAGAAGACAGACTATACTTGCTATATAGTTGGCAATGATTACTCCAATGTATGTCGTGTTTGTGTTTACCTGAAAGAATGCACTGCCTCAGTTTGAGAGAGAGTGAAAGAAGAGATAGCGCTCTCTCTAGAGAATATGAGGAAGCACTCTGGAGAATGTTATTTAAGCTGAGAAATGACTTGTGTATTTTAATTTATTTTATATAATGAAACTAATTAACTGAATGTATAATATTAACTGTGTAATGTTTAAATAATATACGTAGTTGTAAACAACTGCATACATACAATCTGCTGCATGTTTCTGTGGCTATGTTTATAGTTGTTAGTGCTTGTTTTGCATGTATGCATGATACAAGAGAAGATGCGTGGACATGTATGTGTGTATGTACAGTGAAACCTCTTTTTATTGAACCCAGCTGTATTGAATATCCACATCTATAGAACAGATATTGTAGTCCCATTTCTAATTTGTCTGCATTTCAAGACCACATCCATTGATTGTCTGTATGTATTGAAATTTTTTGTCAATTCCCTGAGAAACGATAGTCAGAGAAAGGTTCCACTGATGCAATACATATGTATGTGTGTACACTGGTTACAAGCAGCACTACTGACTTGGTGGTGTGCATTGCAGCAATCGTTTACGTCAAACTGGCCTCGCGTACTGTGGTTGGCTGTGGACCAAGATGGTCTGCACTTACTGGAGCACCGTTCACGCAACACACTCTGCTCGTACGAGTACGACAGCATCCTGAGCTACAGTCCCGCCCTCAACTGCCTCATGATCATCACAGGCAGCGAGAAGAAGCAGAGCAAGGTCATCCTCACCACCTCGCAGGTGCGTCTCGCCTACTCTTCCTCGTCCCTAGCACTACTCCACACATCACCTTGCACTTTACGTCATCTTACCAAGCGAGGTGGCGCAATGGCAACACATTGGGATTCGCTTCGGAAGGACCCTGTTTTCATCCCCGGCTCCGACCATCCTGATGGTTCCTTAACAAAGGCCATAGCCGACTCCTCTCCCAGCTCCTGTCATTGTACCAAGTTGTACGTCACCGTCTCTGAAGACCTCACTGCCGACGAGACGTAAAGCCCATTTACCTTTCCTGACAACATCTCAGCTGCATTATGTACATGCTCAAAATAATGTTAGCTTTCATATTTTCATAAATGTATTATGTCACTGCAAATGTTGTTTCTCATCTTTTTTTTTTAATTATGGCAATATGGTCTATGTAAAGCCACATCTTCAATTACACCATTCTTATAGAAATTATAAATGGTGACCCACGTCAGGTATAAAATACAGACTGAAATTTTAACTGTTAGTGTTTTAATGTACGTGCCACTGGTATGTACTAGTAGTTCTTACAATCCCTTACCTTCTTAGGAAGCTGGTCTATAAGTGAAACTTTATGTACATATTTCCTAGTGATGGCCCGATACTGAAAAAACCTGATACCGATGAAGGTTCCGATATGCAATATTTTACCGATCCGATACCTGAAAACCGATATTTTTAATATCTGTACGAAATCTTGTTTTCTGCTTGAAAAGATGAACAATTTGAGTCAAAAAGTAGGCCTAGTAAAAATTTTACTGTTCTTCATTTAGACTATAATAACAGTAGTGAAACTGCTTTAAAAAACTAATAAAATACAAAACTAGACACTAAAATAGTATAATAAAATACAAGCTTGAAAATGTGTTGATAATATCAACTTGATGTGTGTGTTGTCAGTCATTACACTTTGAAAATGCCACAGTCAACCTCCGTAGCTTCTACTTCAAAAGATACACAATAATTTGTGTTAAAAAGAAGTTAATTAGGAATGTTTACGTAGTGGTTTAAGTTTAAGAAATAAGACTTAGGTTCTGATGTAAAAATGTTAGTAACTGAACATGTTGTGGTGAGAGGTGGTTCTTTTTTTTTTTTTTTTTTTTTTTTTTTTTTTTTTTTTTTTTTTTTTTTTTTTTTTTTTTTTTTTTTTTTTTTTTTTTTTTTTTTTTTTTTTTTTTTTTTTTTTTTTTTTTTTTTTTTTTTTTTTTTTTTTTTTTTTTTTTTTTTTTTTTTTTTTTTTTTTTTTTTTTTTTTTTTTTTTTTTTT
>PNEQ01120902.1:5725-28832 GCA_003012365.1 Medauroidea extradentata
GGAAATAGTAGCACCAGGTACAGAAACCCAAACGTTACCAAGTACATGTTGAAACCCTGGAAATAGTAGCACCAGGTACAGAAACCCAAACGTTACCAAGTACATGTTGAAACCCTGGAAATAGTAGCACCAGGTACAGAAACCCAAACGTTACCAAGTACATGTTGAAACCCTGGAAATATTTTCAAATCTTAATCTCACTCATGCAATATTTTTGTTAAATTTCTGCTTGTAAATGGGCCACTCTTAGTTATGCACGGGATTCATTTCATACAAAACCGATAACGCTATTAAAATGTGTTGATTTTCAAAATTATATAATTTTTTTTTTGCGTAGAATTTCTAACTACGCTGACTGTGCTAAAAACTGCTTTCATCAACTCAGATATATTATTTTCGATTGCATTATATTTACACCATTTTATACCACTTCTTGAATAAGATTCCATTGTTGGTTTTAGAATAATACAACTGACAGCTAACAACTAAATTTGAGTTATCAGTTAGTTATTGTGGTCTATGTTAGCAGTTTGATGTTCAGATACGTTACTGAAATGCATTTTTGGTTAGTTTAGAAGATAAGAGTTTTTAATCCAAAAAATAAATATATATACTTTATCTTTCCGTTTGATCAAGCAAATACTTTTTATATAAAAAGTAATTCTTATGATTGTTATACTATAGCTGAATATTTTTAATTAATTTCCTGTGGTCACATAGTTTGCAGTGTTTTATATTAAATAATCGTGCATGAGATGCATGTAACGGCAACCAGATTGTACGAAAACCAAATATTTGCAATGTAAGGAGATACTGGGTTAGAATGTCTAGTATGTACAACCTCAACTAATGGCTGAACATACTAGACATTCTAACCCAGTATCTCCTTACATTGCAAATATTTGGTTTTCGTACAATCTGGTTGCCGTTACATGCATCAATGATAACAACTAATATTTTATTGCTTTATTATTGGAAGCACTCTCTGCGACTTACAGATTTCTATATCAACGCAGTTTATGTTTCTTACACTATATTAACTGTTTATAATTGCAGCGTGGCTTATTTTTACACGACTTTAAACGTTGTGATTTATTTAAAAACGTACAGTTTCTATGAATATATTCCACAAAAACGGTTAAATGCGGTTCATTTGATAAAACAATTATATTTATTTTTTTCAACTCAGTGGTTTAACTTTCAGTAAACTTGAAGGGATACTTATTATTTTTTTTGCTTATAATAGTATTTGTCACGCTGAATTAAATTCTAATTACATTAGGCTAATACACTTTTTGGAAGTTAGTTGTTCAGTTCTAACTTGAAAACCTTTTATACACTAGTTCCTTTGTAGTTATTTTACAGGCATACAGTATTGCACAGAACAGGATGTAACAAAAATGTTTTTGATTTTGTTTTACAAACACAAACGCACACATACACACAGTTATTATTGAGACTTGTTTCATTTAGGGTTATGTTATAAGAGAGTCCCAACTCCAATGTTTAACAAAAATAACTTTCTTTTCGCCGAAGATTCCCGAAGTAGTCTACAATTCACCTCAGAATACACAACTTAGCACAAGAGAGACGTTTCAGAATTGTCATATTAATAATATAATTTTCGTTATTACATTAATTTTTTCAACATACTGAGTAAAACTTTTGGTAAACTATCTGCATTAGTATAAATACATTATTTAAATTTGTTATTATTTTATAGTAACACTTATTTTTCATTGCATAAGTTGTCCAAATGAATAGAAAATCTCCGGCAATCTTCGGTTAAGAATTAGGTTTCCCTATCCGAATTACGAGGGCCTGGACAATAACTACACTCTGAAGAAACACATACACTCGTGCTTCACAAGCGACGCAGTGTTGCCAAGTTTCGATATAACGTGTTCTGGCACAAACCGTATTCAAAGATTGACTTATTAAATGTTAGTTAGTTAAGTAGGTTATAATATGCAAATATTATATCAGAAACTATACTCACCGCTGCGAGAGGAACGTTTCCAAGAATCACGTCGCTAACGTAGATGACGATTCCCAGAGTCATGATGAACACAGCGTAAACACAGCTCAGGATTATTGTCAGGTAACCTCTGAAGGAAAATTTGATTCAATTATTGCACACACTTGACACGTCTGTTCGGATTGAAAACGTTTACACAATTCCTCGCCGTATTTAACTGTTCATTGTAAATAAGTATTTATGTACTACAAAATTATTTTTATATTTGCAATATGTAACAAGAGTTACGTTTCTTCAGTAACCTGGGGTCGCAGACCTCTCGCCTCTCACCAAGGCGATCCGGGTTTGATTCCCGGCGGGGTCAGTCCCCGGATTTTCGCACGTGGGAATCGTGTCGGACGATGCCGCTGGTCGGCGGGTTTTCTCGGGGATCTCCAGTTTCCCCCGCCAGTTCATTCCGGCGCTGCTCCATGCTCACCTCATGTCACCCTTCACCAGCACTAAAGACCTCGATATTAAGCGCTGACCAAATCCTCTTCACTCTTCAGTAACCTGAAACCACAGTTGCAATGAGGATGGCGTACGCCAAAGAGCACGGGACAGCACGAGAGTTTATACAACCTCATTCACTCACTCTTTCATACTCTCTGTGAACAACAAAGACAAACAGAGTGTGCTGCATCTGAAGTAGTATTGATGTACTTGGACAACGAGAGCACGACAGAGCATATTCTGAGAGAATTGAGACACGGCTTGAAATAATTAGGTACAACGGGATGTACAGCTATGGCCATACATGACCTCTTGTAGCAAGGAAAAAAAATGTACACTGGGTCTAAATGAAAAACAAACGTAAATTAACCTTTAATTAATGTTCTAATATATATTTTAAAGAGGTAGAGGGAACTTGTGCAGTTCAATAGTCTAAACAAACTACAATTATACCTGGTACGTTCTTTTCTTATACACGTATATTTGAGCATGGGATCAGAGACAGAAGTTATTTTCTGTTCTATCAATAATGTTCCACAACGATATAAAATTCGTCAGTGAACCCACAATGTTTGTGTGATATGGCCTCTCATTCTTTTTATTTGGTGTTTCCCCATACAGCGTTAATGTATCTAAGCATTGGGAACAGTGGGAATTATCAGCAATGCCCTGTATTAAATAACTATTCCAGTATTCGCGTAGAAAGCGTCCATAACGCATCGGGAAATCGAAATCAGAATAGCCTGACAAATAATAGAACCCGCTTGCCATTACAAGCCCTAATTGGCAAGTTCGATTCAAGCTTGAGCCAAGCATATTTTAAAAGTTTTATCCTGCCTTGTACGAAGCAAGCTTGCTGCAGGCTTGTCGTTTGGAGATTAGTTAGCTTGATTCAAGCTTACTGGCTTGACATAATAAGCTTACTGCAAGCGTGCGGGCTTGTCTTGGGAAGCTTGATTCAATCTTGAATCATGTTGATTTTGCTATCTGGGCGGGTATCCTAAAACAAGTTAACTGATTCAGTACTACAGCAAATCGTAGATACGAAAGTCGTGACTAGTTTACTTTCTTTACGAAAATAAGACTTTGCAACTGTATTCAGATAAATAATTAATTATCGTAATTAGGAGAAACCAGAGAGCCAGGATTTCGCACCTCGGTTGTATATTTACTACTGGGTGCCTGTAGGCATGTGCTTGCCCCAAAATGTTACATGAAAAGAAGCCCTACAATGGAAACCGACATTATCTGGCACGTTTTCCACGTGCGAAAATCTGGGGGATGGCTCCGCCGGAGAATGAACCTAGATCGCCTTGGTGGGAGGCGAGTGGTCTAACCACTCGGCCACCGCAGCCTCTGTATTACGATGATATGATATTTTTACTTCTTATAGTTCACATTATCTCCACTTGCATATGGATTCGCTTAAAAATTTTCATACTTCGTAGATGTATTTTTCTCACAGTCCATCGAAACTTAACTGTATATGGTTTTGTTTCCTAATACACATACTTTGAAATTAAAATGTTATTTTGGAAGAATCCACATACATTAACATACAAATTTAATAGCCGTGCATTGTTCGGTATACTCAAGAAATCTACCTGCCAATATTGCTGTCACAGAGTATAAAAGAGTAAAAATTTTTGATATAAATTAATTTTATGAACAAAATATTTATGAAAATAAAATAAACAGTAACATTTTTTAATTACAAAGAATGAAACATTAAAAAAAAAACAGCATTTCGCATATAAAAAATTATTACAGAAATAAATGAAACAGTTTTATTAATCCCATATTTTAACAGCCCAACAAGTCATATTCTACCTCTTATAATGGCCACATGTACAAATAAAAATAGAAAATAAGAGTGTTTGAAACTGAAAAAAAATCTTAGGTGGCGACGGATATTCAAAGTAGACTTGTAACGTGTATAGCGGGAAGTTTCAAGGGAAGAGGTACCTGAACATATCTGTCTTCTCGCCGTTGGTGGAGGGCGGGGGGTCATCCTCACAGGATGCAGCATCTTGGCGTGTGCTAGATACGTCTCCTTCTGTGGCGCAGTAAGCCGGGTTTACATACACTCCTCGTCTACCTGCTTGTCCCCTCCACCAGTCCTCCACCTGTACCTTGCAACCTGGCAACACTGCAACCACATCACAACTACTCTCTATAATCTGTCATCTATCACCTGTGATTCATAGACTATATCCTATATACTTTATAACTGATTACCTGTCCTCTGGAACATATCATCTATCACCTGTGATTCATAGCCTATATCCTATATACTTTATAACTGATTACCTGTCATCTGGAACATATCATCTATCACCTGTGATTCATAGCCTGTATCCTATATACTTTATAACTGATTACCTGTCATCTGGAACATATCATCTATCACATGTGATTCATAGCCTATATCCTATTATACTTTATAACTGATTACCTGTCATCTGAAAAATATCATCTATCACCTGTGATTCATAGCCTATATCCTATATACTTTATAACTGATTACCTGTCATCTGGAACATATCATCTATCACCTGTGATTCATAGCCTGTATCCTATATACTTTATAACTGATTACCTGTCATCTGGAACATATCATCTATCACCTGTGATTCATAGCCTGTATCCTATATACTTTATAACTGATTACCTGTCATCTGGAACATATCATCTATCACATGTGATTCATAGCCTATATCCTATATACTTTATAACTGATTACCTGTCATCTGGAACATATCATCTATCACCTGTGATTCATAGCCTATATCCTATATACTTTATAACTGATTACCTGTCATCTGGAACATATAATCTATAACTAATAACATATCGTTTGTAACCGATAATGTGTGTATATATATACATATATAAATATATATATATATATATATATATATATATATATATATATATATATTTGTGTGTATGTATGTTCCCCATGGGCTCCGAAACGGCTGGAGCGATTTTTATTAAATTTTCAGGTAATCTTCAGATTAGTCCAGTGGGTGATCCTGAAAAGTTTGTTAGCGATCGCCGATCAGATATACAGAATTTTTATTTTTTAGCTTTTTGCCAATTTTGAGTTGTATGTTCCCTGCAAATAAATAAATAATAATTAATAATACATTAATTAATTAAGTAGGATCGAGACTTGGAAGTGTGCGGCATTTTTATTCTTGGCTTTAGTTAATTAGTACTACCAGAGTCGCTACTATTTATATAAAAATAATATTAAGAAATCTACGCTATAAGAAAAATTATATATATAATCGTATTAGAAGTAACTAAACTATAAGGAATAATTATTACAGAAAACAATTATTCTATAAAATTTTATTAATAAATCTGTGCTGTAAGAATAATTTATATAAAACAGTATTAAAAATATCTACACTAGAAGGAATTCTGATTACAGAAAAAAGTTTTTTATATACATTGTATTAAGAATTTATGTTATAAACAATAAAATTATTAAAAATCGTCTTAGCATATTAAATCAAAAGTAAACATTTATCGCAAGAAAAAGAAATTTTTACATGTACCACATTTAATGCTTTTATTTCATCGCTACATCCGTAGCTGAGTCGGCTAGAATGTATGTCTTTCAACAAAACTAAGGTTGCAAGGTCGAATCCCACATCCGGCAACAAAAATCTTTAATGTACTAAAAAAAAGGGCCATTCTACCATATACAAACACATGCAACTTCGCCCTTAACAGCCAGAGGGACTCTGGCAGGCAACAAACGACGTAAACAAACATGCCGTCGTTTGGGACTGCAGCGCCGCCTAGCAGACGACGAAGAAATCAAAGTGCGACATCAGCCAACTATGGAAACATGACGTCACAGATGACGAGCGTGAAAAGCAAATGACAGTAGAAAAAAATGTGACGACACTAGCAGACTACGAAAACAAACATGGTGGCTGTGTAGCAGACGACGAGAGGAAAGAAACACGTGACAGTAAAAAAAAAAAATTAAAATTAAAAAATCAAAATAAAAAAAACGACATGGTGGAAGTGACGTCATCAAACGTGACGGACATCATATAATTCAAGATGGCAGCCTGCCCATAGCCAGGAGCCAGTTTCTTAGTTTCGGCTATTTTATACTACTATCAGGACACGTAACACATTTATTAAAAAGAGATTTTGGAATATATGAGATTAAAACTGATTTAATACCAAAAACGAGGGAAAACTATATTTCATTCACTGAACATGTAACTGATGGTGTAAATTTAAGAATTATTTATACACAATAATTTAAATAAAAGTAATATTTCTGACGAAGACTATGAATTTGCACAAAATGTTTTGAAAACATTTAATATTTAAAATGTGGTGGAATATACACAATTAAACAACAAAACTGACATTTTAATATCAGCTGATATATTTGAAAATCTTAGAGATATTTATTTATAAACATACAAATTAGATCCCGCTTAGTATTTTACAGCCCCAGTATTAGCTTGGGACTGAAACCTATATTTTATATCCTTTTACCTATGACTCATCATCTTTGACCCACAATCTATTAATTTATAAGCTGTATTCTATTATCTATCTATAACCAATAATTTATTATGATGTTTATCTTACCACCGGTAACCATTAATCTGTGGCTTTAAAACTATTACCTGTAATTTATTACCTTATCAACCTTTGACCTATTAACTACATACTATGACATATGTACCCTACCACCAATATCATAAATTATTATAACCCCGTTATTTATAACCTATAACTATTCACCAATATCATATAACCAGTATCAGAGGCCAGAGAAGGGGCAGCCATTTCTCAAAGTGGCAAGGGAATGTTAATTAATGGTCCCTTGTGCTCTTGTTGTACACAGTTTTATTACAGCACACCTGCTCCTGCAACTAATGCTAATACATATCTTATAAGGCCGTGCTAGAAACCATAATGAACCAAAGAAACTTTCTTTGCTTATGTTAGAAACAAACTTGAACAACAGTCGTACTTGAAATTAAAACAAAAATTTTAAATGTTTTAAATTAAAGAATTTTTTTTTCGTTCGAAATGACAACATGCTAGTGGAAAGTAAAACTGTTGACAAATAAGATAAAAGTTTGCTTTCTGTTTCTCAAATAAAATAGCACAATACTTTAACGACTAGGCAGCTAGGTCTTATCACCAACTCACTAAAAAGGTACCCTAAAGTGGGTACAATTTGCTCCAGCATGGTTACCTTTGTATTACCAACAATATTAATTTCTTGAAGTTTCGGTGAACTGAAAACGGACCATGATCAGGTATTTAAAAATTGATATCCGCGGGTAGCGATCACTAAACTTTCAACAATAAGTGTTAGTAATAAGTATTTTGGCTGGTGCACAGTAATCCACATTGGTGCAAAACACGCATATTTTGCGGTAAGCAAAATGAAATATTAGCTGCGGTGGCGTAAGTAACACATATTTCACAGAATCATTCACCCACATCATACGACTCATTGTAAGAAGTAATCTTACCGAAGCTGGTCGGCTGTGGAACTTGAGGTGCGAACGTTGCGAACCTTCTGCTGACGCAGACTTTGGCATTGTAGTTCTCCAGCGTTCCGCGTGGCAGCGTCAGCTGTAGCACCATCCTCCTGACATCGCTCTTCTCTTGTTTCCAACAACAACATACTCGTGTTAACAAGACTGCATACACACCTATACAGCATATACACTCCAGGACTGCGTGGTCGATAAATAAACGCTGAAAACATCAATTGATTTCTACGCTTTTTTCGAAGCCAATGTAGACAAAATACTCAAAAACAATCCTAGATAATGGTATTTGCCAACTTTATGAGTAAATATTTATCCAGAATTACTAATTCGTTACGCGTGATCTCTTGCGCCGCAGTTAAATACACGAGGTTCCGGCGTCAGAGATTGTGCGTCAGAAGTTCGCAACACTGGAAAAATTTTTGTTTAAAACGTTGGCTAAAACTATTGTCTAGGATTGCTATTGTTTAATTTTCACAAATTGGCTTCAAGAAACTTACAGTATAGATTAATGCTTTCAACGTTGAATTATGTACCACACCCTCTTAAGCTTACAGGCTCGGAGTTCAAATATATGACAACTGTTACTACTTAATTCATCAAACTAGATCATAGGTTTTTACGTAAAAAATATCTAACACAAAATTCCTGAAAAAAAAAAAACTCTGTCATGTGAGGAACGTTGACAGTTTATTCAACTTTTATAGTAATTATTAGAGGCAGGCAAATTTCCCGTTATTGTTTGGCGGCAGGCCAGAATTCACTGACCTGTACTAAACCGAACACACCCCGTATTGGCTCCGGGCCTTCATATATGTCTGTGTCTACATTACATTTAAGTGAGTATTTTATAGTTGGCATTTACTACGTTTCCATATCGTTTTGAAATCGAATTGGTTATTGAATCCCGATTGAGTACGATACCTGCCTACACGCAAACTTTGGATCCGACAGAAATCGATTTCAGTTCGCTGGGTAAATTTGCGCGTGGTAATATTGGTACAATTGAAATGTTGGTTAACATTAAATAAATTAATTCATACAACCATTTCTTCATTTTTCTTTGCCTCGACGTATAATAAATTGCTTAAGTAAATGAAACGGTTTCAAGAAAACAATTGTTCTTCATCATCGTATGATAGTTTTTGTTCAGTCTTTCATTTGCATGTGTTTGTTTACTTTCGATTCGTTTTCAATACGATAAGCCTTTCCATGGCATTTTACGCCCTACTCAATCCGATACAACCCCAATTTTGGTGTAACGACCTTGAGACTCAAATAGATTTTAATCCCGTTTCCATAGGCTTTTTTCAAAACTGTAAGTGTTTTAAATCCGATTTCAAAATGAAATTGAAACATAGTAAATATATCTTTGTTTGAAAGAGTCCATTAGGTACATCACACAACCTGACGACCAACAGCAGTAGCTAGTCCAGTCTGCTGTCAGATAACAACACGAAATACGCAACTATCGTCTAAATGAAAAAATACACATTTTACTAATAATTATGAGTAAACAATTATTTTACTCTTATCGCAATATTTGTTAGGAAACTATACACAGAACGCAGATATTGTTAAAAGTTTTACATTAAAATTTGATTAATCGAGACATTTTTATTTATTTTAGCATTAATCTTCCGTTTTTAATTTACTTATTTGTTTATTTTTACGCTTTTTTGATCACAGATCCAAGCACTTAAGTTTTGGGTTGTGGAACCCATCAAGTGTTTAAGTTATAAGATGTATACATAAATGTATGTTATAGCATAATGTACACATTTTGGTCTTAGAAACTTATCCTTGTATAACAAAGCATCATATGTAGCCTACGTCAATTAGAATTACATAATGATAAAAATATTTGTTAGTTACTATTGCAGCTACTTAAAATGTTTCCCACACGAATGATTTATAATCCTTCTTGTATTTTTTAACATTTTAATTATATTAAAGATCACAAAATTCATGAAGTGTGTAAAATGCTTTTTTTATGTATAGAAGTGTCTTCAGCATTTTTAAAACGATTTAAATTCGGTAACGCCTGTTATTTTAATGGAATTGGCAGTGAATTGTACAACCTTACTTCCCGAAAAACTTAGCATATTTCTGGTAGTACAACACTGATTCTACAAACTTGATAAGCAAAACGCTCAAGAGTTTTTTTTATCAAAGATAAGCATATCCTAAAATAACTATTCGTGTGTGATCCACTTCCTCAAAAACTAATCAATGTTTGTGACAATAATTTTCTGACAGGTAATATAGAAAATATATATCAATGTTTGTATTTAGCGGACTTTTTACTATAAGTCTAAGAATAATTTAAATAACTAACTCAGCCAAAAAATTGTAATGTTAGACACCGTATATAGTTCTTCGTGTTAAGGGCGCGGTCTACCGCAATTTTCATCATCATTATTTTATTTTGCATTTGTACCAGATATTTTTTTTTTGTTTTGTTTTAGACACAAAATGTGACTAAATTTGGCTCTTACGAATTTTTTTATCTCTCACAGTTTTCGCGCAATGGCTTGTTAAAGTCATATTTCGCATGTTTCCGTTTTAACGACTACACTAAAACCAACTGATATACCAAACTCAAAAAAATCACAGTGAATGAACACATTGCAGGCTACAATGACATGCTCATAAAATTAAAGAATAAACATTATTTGTATTTTAAAAAAAATATTAAACTTTTTTAATTTTTATTTTCAGGTTCAGCAATTTTTTAAAATTCAAATAATTTTTTTTCTTCAATTTTATGAGCATGTCATTGTAGCCTGCAATGTCTTTATCCACTGTGATTTTTTTGAGTTTGGTATATCAGTTGGTTTTAGTGTAGTCGTTAAAACGGAAACATGCAAAAATATGACTTTAACAAGCCATTACGCGAAAACTATGAGAGATAAAAAAATTTCACAAGAGCCAAATTTAGTCAAATTTTGTGTCTTAAATAAGAAAAAAAAATATCTGGTACAAATAAAAAATTTAAAAAATGGTGATGAAATTTGCGGTAGACCGCGCCCTTAACTAAAGTTTACTTCAATGATGCAGTGATGCGTCTGTTTCAATCTTGGTGCAGTGAGAACACAGAGAGTGCATGAGTACTAAGTTTGACTGTAGCTAGCTTACCAACTGACTTATCGCCTCTAACAGCAAGTCACACAACTGACGCGCAGTCTTTCCTTGTACCACTCCTAGTAAGACCTTTATCAGCATAGCACACCTTGTAATTTGAAAATTCAGCGTTGAAGAGTTTTGTTCTTATCAGTTCGGCAGTTTGTCATTCATGACGTATAGACTATATCCGTTACACTCTTATGCCTTATACATTAATAAATGACTAAAACTGCCTATGAATAAAGTTCAGTACGTTTCAACAATTGTTGATAAATAGATTCACATGAGCGGGATATTACTCCAGTATTAAATGAATGCTACATTTTCATGTTGACCCTGGTATAAATCCTATTCGATATAAGATAGGCGTTGTTCAAAATGTTACTTACTTAAAATTTTTAAAACATTTACTTCGTCAGCGAAATGTTTAATACAAAATATGACTGCTAAAACTCACAGACTTAAAAAAGTTATTTCATATTTTTTTTTCCTATGCAAAATACAAGGGTAAAAACTTGATAACGAAGAATGGATCTTTCTGATAAACACAGGGGACAGCAAAACTTACAATAGTAAATTATTGGTTTTAATTTGCCTACGCAAATATTCAGTACCAATAAGATTTATGTGTGGTCATTACGTTATTATTCAATTTGATATCCATCACATGGCAGAAGAAAGACTGAAACAACGTCCTAATACTTCCACGGTGTGTGAATCACCAATTTACTTGGACAGACTTCCTGAAAAACTTCCAAGACTTCAAAGAGAAGCGTCAGTGGAATTGGCGAGGTTCAGTTGGAATTGTTTACTGAGCTGAATCACTAAATATTCGTAGATATTATCTGGTAATTAGCTATATGTATAGTAGCACTGTCATATTGTGTATTTCCATACGAAATCATTATATATATATATACACACACACACACACTCACAGGGCGAGGCAGGACGGAGTGTGTTAATTTAATGTGGTGACAGATCACAAAAAAAGTCGAAAATGTGGTTTCAATTTGTCCTTAAAGTGAAAACTGTGGGAGTAAATGTACCCTGAAAATAGATTTTCGAATTACAAATACTTTAATATATCAAAAACTACTGCATATTAAACAACGATACTCTGAGCACTGTGCCAACATTGACTGTTCTTCATTCTCAGAAATTTGGTTTGCTAATATTGCAGGCCCATCCTTGTTCAAATTGGGTACAAGGTCTTGTTTTGGCTTGTAACTCTGGGACGTCATCGTCATTCATGTTGTACTACAGAACATTGACAAGGTGCAAAAGTGTAATAAAAAGGTAATCTTGTCGGAAGGGGCTAGAGTGAACCATGTTCGAGAAAATAACACGTCACATTTTTGCCATTTAAAATACAAAAGATGTATCGCCTGAAACATATGGAGGCATTGCGACTGTCCTGCAAGGCGGGTAACCAAACAAACAGGCGTGTCGCAATGATGCGATTTCGATAGCTTTTTAAATCGAAGAATTGTAACTGAAATGGTGTCGAAGTAGGTTACATAGCACGGTAAAGAGGTTCCATTCTATGGCGAGGAAAACTGTAGGACTAAAATAACCATGAATATACACCAAATGTGCACTAGGTTTTACAAAACCCTAACTCCAGGCAATCCTACAGGCAGTTGAACCTTTATCGTAATGGACACGAAACTACACAAAACAGACGTCTCGTTACTTGCGTAAGTTGTAAATGATGTTTCAAAGTGTGTTTCTTGTTATGTAAACAGTGAATAATTATCATTAACAACAGTTTTTCAAACACTTAAATAAACTTGCTACAGATTCATTAATCCAGACAGCAAAGAAATACTGAAATGGAAATGGCTGGGCGATAAAACAAGCCCAATTCCTCTCAGATACGAATTCCACTCTTTTATCACCACGTTATGTAGCTCGGTATTTGTGCAGTGTTAATAACTGTATATTACGTTGAATATTATACTGATCTGCGGTTATAAAATATTAATACATGCATAAAATTACCTAAATCTTGCTTGTGGTGTTATTTATTACATATTTGGAATTTTTTCTTTTTGCTTGAACATCAATCTGTGAATGAATAGCAATGATAATTCTTACTCAGAATACAAATATTTTCCGGTGACAAATTGTTCCAGTAGCTCTATATTAATTTCTACCAACTCGTAGTTTAAAGCTTTTCAGGAAATATTTTTCAATGCGGAATTATGCAACCTACTATATTTCAGGTACTATCTTGTTTTCGCAATTAAACGTAGACCGTGACGTTTGTTTCCCCGCCCAGGAACTTTCCCTTGCCAAGGTTCCAGCATTGAATTTCTTCATCTCACATAGACGCCTCACCACTTTAAAGACTTTTTTTTAGTAGATTCTTAAATTCACAGCGACTTGAAATGTTGGTTTACAGTTTTCGACACAGTTTTGTTGGGTCAGTTTTAAAATTTTCTTCGTTATTTAATGTCAGAAACCAGCTGTATAAATGAGATAATGCTTATATAAATATGTAACACTATGTCCGAAAATTCTTTCCCTGATTACAAATTTATTTCAATCTGTGTATGTGGTACTGAGATACAAATCTGGTGCAAAATCTTGGAAAACTAATCACCGTTACTAAAACTGCAGTAACAACTTAGTTATACAAGATAATTGCACCAATTTCAAGTCTTAATATAATACAGAATGAGTACACCTATAGCTTGTAATCAGGAAAACGTTTTCCGGGCATCCTCTCCTCATTCAGGACTATAAAAAGCACACTTATTAATTTTTTTTTAAAATGAGTTATGTACGAAACATGTTTTTTTTTTACTTTCTGGAAGGTGGGGGAAGAATTTAAGGTAGAAAAAATAAACACCGACTTCAAAAAATCTACCGTAAAAAATGCACTATAAAGTAAAAATAAACTCATTAATGTTAGACTAATTAAAATACAATCAATTAATTAGGACAATAATATACAATTATTGTTACTTTTGGAGTTGGTGCCCGCCAAGGTTAACACACGTGTAATGAAGTAGTATAGGTATATATATAATGTAATGAAATGTAACGTTGACTGCAACTAAGCATATGTTAATGGACACAAAGACAGCAGCTGCGCGGTGTTGAACAGCACGGGGAGTATACGGCGGGGCTGGGAGGGGAACACCTGGTTTAGTTAGGTATTACTACACTATCGGATTAACGTTAAGTTTAAAAAAAAGCTTGCTGATTTTAGGAAATTTCATGGAAAATAACAATAAATGTATAATACTGTCCTAATAAATTGGTTGTATTCTAAGTAGTCTAATAATAACGTAATGGTTTTTTAACTTTATTTTCAGAGTAGACTCTTTCGAAGTCGGTGTTATTTTTTGTTAAAAGTTTTTTATTTCTTAATTTTTTACGGAGTTCCGGTGCCTACCTTCCACATTCATGCTGTTTGTCGTTAAGGAGTTCCTTATGCCTTCGCAGTCTAAGTCAGCCCAGATCGTCCTTGACCACAGTTAGGTACCTACCTGGTCTTGTGTTGTAATTATCCTTACAATATTTTAATCAGTATACATTTCGTATTCGATTTTTCCCGGCGGGGTCAGTCCCCGAATATTAGCGTGTATGAATCGCGCCGGACGATGCCGCTGTTCAGTCGGTTTTCTCGGGGATCTCCCGTTCCCTTCGCCCCTTCATTCCGGCGCCGATCCATACTCACCTCATGTCACCCCTCACCAGCGCTGAAGACCTCGTTTTTAGGCGCTGACCAAAATTTCTCACTCACTCCTATTCGATTTTGAGGAGTTCCCTATCGTATCTTCGAAATCCAAGGTGCAATGCCAATACAATTAAAATGGAAACTATTTGCGAATATTCTCTTTTCAACAAAAAACAGTTCTCCAAGTCGGTTTATAAATGAAGTAGTTCTGAGGTAACAAATGTAAAAAAAATCTAATTGATAACCTTTTTTTTCTTTGAAGTCAAGTGAAAGAGACCTGGGTGAAAGGTGTTTTCCGAATTGGAAGAAAGAGCAAATTGGCTTTAGAGATGTATATAATTCTAACGGCTAGAAAACATTTAACACACTTAAATTGTGTTTTAGGTTAGTATGAATTACGATACTGTTGTTTCTATTCTCTACATTTTAGTTACTTACCGAACAAAGATGAAGATAAACGCGCAGTCTGAAATATAAGTACGTGTCAAACTGTTCTGGAGCAGTCATGAGTAAACATTGGTAAATTATAGTAAGTTTAATGAACGGCACATTTTTAAGTTACGTGCATTTCGCGTTATGTGCGCTGTTTCTTAAGACTGTCACCAACTTAGCAATTCATTATGTGGGGACTGAACTATAAGGAACACAAACCTGAGTTTTAATAACGGCGGTAGAGTAAATTTGTTGTGAATACGGTCTTTAGAGAACTTATTTACTTTTAGTTAGATTAGAATTTTAATTAACAAAGTAGGTTTTTGTGATAAGTGAGAGACCCGGAAATTTCGCGGGCTCGTTTCAGGACAAGCTCGATTTTGAAGTCATACTAGTGTGAGTTACACTCGTGATTGGGCCAGTGTTTACACAAGACTTACATTTGAGGATTCTGAACCAATAGCAGCTGTGCACGATATTATAAGTAGCTGAGGACTGTGGAGTCCAGCCGGCTGGTCGTTCAACCCACGACATTTACGGTTCTCTGGTAATAATTACTACAATGTGACGTACAGTATACGCTCTTACAACAACGCGTAAAAGCAAGCCGGTTAGTGACAAATATTTAGATTGTTATTTAGTATGAAATATATTACATAAATTACATACAGTTTTCTCCTTCACTTCTAATAGGTACAAATTTATCGAAATGTATTTTCCTTAACAACGAACACATTTTACAAGAGGGATCAACAAATGGTTTTGTTCTCCTCTCAGAGCTGTGTTGTTACATGATGTTATATAACAGTCTTCTTCCGCGGCACGGCGCCAGAGAATGGCGCAAAGAAAATTACATGCAACAACTGCTGGCGTCGCTTTTTATCCTCCTGGCCCGTGACGAGCAGCAAGCAGAGCGTTGACAAAACATCAAGCTGCTTTCTAAAACACGAGCGTAGTGTTTATAAGACTTCTGGTCTGCACGAGCTTCTCTGGACAGTCATTAGAATGGAGCATTACCTTCATGTCGTGACAGTCAGTTGGAAGAGAGGCGTTCTCAAACTGAACCGCGCCCAGGAATGTTTCAAAGTCTTGTCACTGTGATTAAACAGCTTACATATCTCACGATATTTTTATTTTATCACCTAAAAATTTATGTAAGATAACCTCATGGCAGTTATACAGGTTGCCAGGTAATTGATGCATACGGACTGTACCATGTGAATGTGTGACCAAAACTAAGCAGATGATACTCTTTGGTATAAAGTCGCCAGGCTCTTAGTCTAAGATACCAGTGAGCTGGAATGTAGGATAGGTTTTTCACACTACCATCTCATTATTCTCGTAAACAAAGAACCTGACGCTTTTTATCAGAGAGTATAGTCTACTTAGTTTCGTTCACATTCATGTCGTGTAGTCCTCATCCACGAATTATCTTACCCTTCACATCCTCTTCGCTTTTTTGGCCTCTAGCGAAACTTTTCTCGTAAGCTGAGGACCTTACAACATTTTACCAAAGAGAATTTTCTACTTCGTTTTCATATCAGGTTCACTTGACACAGTCCGTATCCACAAATTTCCTGACATCTTGTGTGTGACCAAACGGTTTTGGTTTTACGTTGTCTTAAAATATCTTAACTGGCTTAAAACGAGAGAATACATTGAAATGTCCGAAGTTAACCAGGCCAATGTTGTAACCAAGTTTCCATAAAAATTTGTTTCGCTGACATCTAGAGTTAAAAGCGGTTAGTCCGAGAGTCCTCCCCCATGGAAAAAATTTTTATTTTCAAGTGCAAAATAGCGCTCTTTAGGCACTTTTTGTACCTAAACAAAGAATGTACAGCAGAAAAAAATTGTAGTATTCTTAACCCCTGACGAAAAAGGAGATGTGTTATACGTTTGACGGCTATTATGTCTGTCAATGGCTTCGTAGCTCCCAAAATGCTGGGTCGACTTCAATGCTTCTATTTTCAATTGAAAGCTAGTTTCATCGGAATGGTTCACAGCTGTATTTTATGAACATCTATCCTGCTGTTCAAAATTATGAGCTCTTTTCTCGCAGGTGGTGAGAGAATTTCATTGACATATTTTTTGCAGTATTCCCTGCTTCTCCTTGGTTGCATGGTATGTACATATTGTACGGGACTCAGGTCTGGAACCCTGGCCGTGAGGGAACGTGAGGTTGTATGGAAGCAGGTTTTGTCGGAATGAGGGATGTTGTCGGCAAGAAATGTCGCCAGCTAGAGCTTCTAACACATTGCCAGTAACAGACCTCGCCCTGACATCTAGGCCCGCTTATAAACAACACGACCTTCCCAAGCCAGGGTCCCAGACCTGAGTCCCACACAATATGATATTACTTGTGCGCACTGTTTCTTTCTTCGTGTTTTGTTTACTCATTCAATCGACTTGAACTTTGGTGAATGTTTATAAATCCAATAGTCCTCCAATGTTATTGTAACCCAGACCAGATGTAGTGCCCAAGCGCTTATTGTCTGTGTATTCATAGACACCTGTCAATTTCGCGTGATTATCAGACAACAGACTAGACTTTGAACTGTTGTGCGCTAGCTCTACGCCTTCCACTGGTCTAACAGTGTCGTGAATAGCGGCGAACACTTTGACCCAATAATTCATAGTTCTCCGGTGGAGCTTATTGCGTGTGAATGAGTTAATTAGTAATTACGTTACTTGAAAATACTGGTGAGCAGTGAAATCACGGAGCGTGCTCGAATGTGTACTCATCAGCGGAGTCTAGTCTGTAATCCAATAAAAAGCTAATGATCCCTGTCTCGAGTAGATCAGTATAGTCGTTCTTGCAGCCAAGTGATAGGCACGTGTTGTAATCATATAAAAATGTACAGTCATATAAATATGTGCGCTCATACAAATTTCAGAAGACTGATATTATTTATTGTAAATATTGTTGGGCATACAACTTCCTCCATAATGTGCCATTAATTTATTTTTAAACATTGAAAAGTAGGATATTAAAATAATGTTAAGTGTATTAATACCCTATTATTGATTACGTATTAACATATTAGTAGGTTTTGTATGGCAACAAATACTCCGTCCTTTTAAACTGCATGAAAATAAATGTAGATTTACATAAATTGATGTAGAAGTATTCACGATTAAAAAAATACAAATAACTCTTAACTTAAAAATAAAAAACCGACAGATAATACAAAGACAAAAACAAATACATTTAAATTTATTATTGAACCTTAAATGCATCGGGGAACTGATAAGTAAACGAGATAGGTATTTGGAATTGAAACGAACTAGAACAGAAAAGAAAGATCAAATCCACAAAGTGACGAACCAATACAAAAAAATTTTATTTAAATATAGCCTAACTAAATTTTTTGGCTTATCTTTGGGAATTGTCACATATGAACACAACATACGTAAGTTATGCCGCAGATTTTTTTTCCTGTTTCAAGCTTCTAATTTTAACAACCTATTTTGTTTACTTGACGGTTCCTCGACCCATTCAAGGTCAATAATAATTTGAAATTATTATTATTTATTTTTTAAAAGGGTTATTCAATGTGTCGAGGTTTTTAAAATGTTTAGTTTATGTGTTATTGAAGTTATAATTACTCTCGTTGAAAAATTAGAACTTCTTAAGCTTAATTAAATCGGCGATGGTTTGAAGGAAAAAGAGGGGGAGGGGGTGGAACGGCAGACAAAAGTTTGCTTTCGTTTTGCGAATTAAGTTTTTAAATGCTGGTAGTTTATACAAATTGTTTATTGTATAAATATTCAACACAATGACTAGTTCATCAAGGATTTGCCTACAATACCAGATCTGACACGATGCAGGATTTTGTTATTTACATTTAAATACTTTATTAGGTGAAATTTACTCAGTCTTAAGGGTAAACTATGTGAATTATAGTAATGAAATGTCCTATGAATCAAGATACAAATTGGGTGTACTTAGATAAACTTCTCTCGAGTCTTCTTTATTTAAAATTACCGTACAGTATACATAATATGATCTAAGTGCCAAGCATATTGGATCAGTTTATTTGATGTTGAATAAAAAGTCATCTTCTGATAGTATCTCGTAGAGAGAAAATAGTATCTTGATTTATTATTGCTATTCTAACGAGTTGCACTCCTCGAGAAATAGCAGTTTGGTTAAGTTTAAAAGGTGGTAAGAAAATAAAATTCAATTCACCTAGGACATTAATATTCTTGTTGTTATTATTACAACAAGTACCTCAGGGTTTTTCATGATCGTTCTTGTGGGTCATAAGTAAACTGCACTAGTTAGTTTATGTAAACATTTACCTGCATCCTTGGCGTACTTTCTATGGTCCAACAAGTCGGAGTCAAAAAAACCGAAACAAAAGTTTCTTGCCGATTACCAACAAAATATTTAAAATTAAAAAAAAAAAAAATGAAAATAATTGAATGTCAGTAAAACTTTCCTTGAAAAGTTCAATGATTTCTGAGCAGCATAAAGCTTTGTGTTGACTTATTTACTAATCCTGCGACTAGGAAGAAGAAATAAATTCCAATAAAAATTTTTTGACTTCTTCAAAATTAATAAGGTTTATTTTTCAGGCATAACATTCCATTTTACTGTACTTAACTAAACAATTAGCAATACATATAGTACATTAACATCAGATCACCGGTCTAACCCGTGTATGCTCTAGCTGCCAACGTAATAAGTGATGTGTTTATCGGCGGGTACATGCAATCGCCTAAACGTGTAATTTCTATGAGTGGACACACAAATTGATAGAGTTCCAGATAAACACATTTGTAACAGACATGACATAAAAACTATGATTGTTTACTAAACCAGTGAAGTAGATTTATACGTCCTACGGACGAATACATTCCCTATGAGCCTTAGTTTAACTTAACACCGGCCGAAATCGCTATTTCTGTCCCAGCTTTCTAATTAGTTCAATGTTCTGCAAAACATTCAGTATTTAATATATTTAAGTCTTCGAGGACTTCTCCCGGGCAGCCACTGAGCTGCACTGCTGTAACATACTTCTGTTTTTGAAGAAAAAACACATTTTGGAATAGTTTCACTGTTTTGCTACTATTAATCAGACTTCTGGATAGAAAACTGCAAACCACATGTAACCAATTCCGCGATCCAATCGCAGACGTCAATAGAATACAATTCACGTTGTGACATCTCACTGTCTCTTTCATGCCACAGATTTTATTTTAATTATTTTATTTGCCAGAAACCCAGGCCTAATATTGTTTTACTGTAACGTATTTCATTTTAACTGGAATTTAGTATGTTTGGCTTAAATAATCAGATTGTCCTGATAATGCACTTCATTCACCCAATTTGTCAACCAGTCAAGTGTTTTACTCCGCTAATACTTCATTTTAGACAGGAAATAGTGTGTATAATTAGGTTTTTGTTTACTTTCTTTCAAAAAGTTCTAAGCAATGCTCTAGACTGAATGGACGTCCAGTGGATGGACCTCTTCAAGATTTGAAGATTATTTCTCTGAGACGTCTGCAAACAACATCGATACCAAACAGATGAGCGTCCTGGAGCTTTACTTCCATCAGAGAAATATCTTTGTCCTATACCGAAGGCAGTAAGAAGTCGTTTTATGGTATGTAGAAAGCCTGTATTAATCATCATGGAGTAATCATATATCACCGCTAGTCAAGCTGCCGTCAACCCACTGCATCTTACAATATTCCATTAAGTCTGCTGGACTATACATTTTACACCCACTAAACGACTCTACTCAGCGCTGAACTTTGGCCGAAAACATTAATAACGAACACTTCAAATTTAAAAGAAATTCATTAAATGCTAACTTGGTTGGTTATTTTTCTTTAACCTAGTAATTATTGATAAGTGTTTCAACTTTTATATTCCTCCAAACAAACATTCATTAAGCATATATTAAAAGTCATAGCAAACTATTTTGACATTGGTTTTATTTTATTTTATTAAGTGTTCTTATATTGACCTATCTTATTTGTTGGTGGTGCCAGCAGACTTGTACTAGTATAGAATAATTGTACCTATACTTGTATTTTGGAATCCACACACACGTCGAGCACACGTTATCCACAGCATTGATAACGCCCGTGTGTCGTCGTTATCTACAACGTTTCAAGTTTAGCATGTACTAAAATCAATCCCAAAACTATTCCGTCTCTACTAATCAAGTATATTCAAAGGGAAACGTAATAGATATGTATTTTAATAATAATTTAACAAAAATGGCCAAATTACAAGATGTATTCATGAAAATAAGTGTGGAAGGAACTGCAGGCCTAACACCAGTTAAATTAAAAATAAATAAGCAACACACATAAACATATCCCTACAAAGTAAAATAATAACAATAATAGTTTCAAATTGTTGGTGACCGTCAAATACGTCGGAGGACAGCTAAGTTAACAAGATAGGTAGTTGAACTAGCAAACTTGAAAAGGAAAAAGGAACTTACGCATACTGTGTGTAAATATGTGACATTTGTAAGACATAAATAAGCCAAGATCATAAATTCTGTTACATTTAAATTACATTTTCGGATTGATACGTCTTTTTATGGGTTTGGTCTTATTGTTGTGTTCTATTCTGTTTAAATTTCGCTGATTTTTGACTTCCTCTTTTGTTTACTTAGCCGATATATATAAGGGATCGTATTTTGTGCTGATGTTATTTTTAAATTTCTAATTTAAGTGTTATTTTAAGAATTTTATCCATTAATTCTTGTACAATTATTGTAAATATCAAATGAGAAAATATTAATTTCTTACACGTTTTAAAGAGTATTGAAGTACTTGTTGCTATATGTAAAATATATAGAAATATGTCCATCAGTTTGGGAGCTACGAAGCCACAGACTTAGAGACATAGCCGTCAAACTTACAACACTTTTCCTTTATGGTCAGGGGTTAATAAAAGCAGCATTATTATAATGGAGAAGAAGACAGCTGCAGTTCAAGGACACGCGGGAAAGTGCACATTTTCTATAACCAGTCTTTGTGACGCCACAACCAACACCGTTACACCACAAACAAGAGGGAACTCAACCATGACGTCACTTTGGTTGGAATGTGCGCGGGATGTAAGGGGCACTGATTCGTACCATCTTGACTTTACCCGTTTTCTCTCTACATCTTCTATTTTATATCTTCGAATGTTTTTTTTTTTTTTTTGCAATGGGATTGTATAATAAACCGAAGTGTTCTGTTGCATATACGTAATTGCTAGCGAATGTTGCTTGAAAAAAACTGTTATGAAATAAATGCAATAAAAACGTTAGTCACCAAAAACTTTTTAAAACAATAACATACAATCCATCGTCACATATACGCAAGCTGCATGACCAACCAGAAGACAGCTGCACATTGAATGGCCCAGCCCATTGCAGAAATGGCCTATGTTCAGAATATTTCTTTCATTTTTTATTCGTTGTGTTGTCTTGTCGACAACCATTCATGTCGCTGTGTTCATTTATGTTGTCCTTATCTTTGTCCAAAATTGTCGCCATTTTCATGCACATTGTTGGTCCTTCTCTGTTTTGACTTTCCTTTTTCGTAATTTTTTTGTTTCCATTGTATACCGAAGCTGTGCTGATTTCTTGAAGTATCGACCACCTCAATACTTCAACAAATGCATTACTGTACAGGGTGTCCATAAAGTCTTTCCCTCATTACAAAAATTCATAACTAGAAAACTACAAATGCTAGCAAACTGCGGTTTGGACGAACATTATGTGCAACTCATAAAGTTTTTTTTGTGTATGTTTCAGGTAGGTGGTGTGTGACGAGTGAAAAGCACAATGGCCTCCATGAAAGAAAAGGCGCAATGTGTGCTGT
>PNEQ01120903.1:0-19294 GCA_003012365.1 Medauroidea extradentata
TTTTGAATGTGTATATACTCAAAACGGGCAAACGTACGAATATTATGCAACCAAATATGCAATTTGGCGGCGAGAACCTAACTCTGATGCCACCTGTTGGTGGAGTTTTGAACTGTCTGAAGCACGGAGCAAGCTGTATCGACTACTGCGACTCGAGGTCAACGATAGCGTCACATAATTCTCACGCCAATCAAGTCTATTATAATGTATGTATGAATGTCAATAAGATCATAAGTAAATATTTTGAAGTGTATTAAATACAGACAGGTCGAGTTCGTCATATGTTCTTTCACTAATGTTGTATTCAAATAGGAAAATACACGGAACTAAGTACAATAAATCGCTACCAACCATACAAGCAGTAAAGTAACTCTTGTTAGTGGTGATGTATATGCAGTAACGGCTAGTGATTTTTTTCAAAGGTTAAATCTTTAGTGCTCACTTTATTCCGAATGGCCTATAGTGGTGTTTGTAGCAGTGGTAGTGAGGATGGTAGTGATGGTGGTAGTAATGTTGGGTGTGGTGGTAGTAGGGGGTGGAGATGGTAGTTGTTGGGAGTGGTGGTGGAGGTGGTAGTTATGGAGGGGGTGATGGCTCACCAATACGTTTCACGAAATTTTACGACTGGCTGGTAAAATTCGATATATTTAGGTTTTAGCTGAAACTTAGAACACAAGATGAAGAAGTAAAATGAAGATATTTTATTCTATGCTTAACTTCAAGGTTGGTGAGGAGTGACATGAAGTGAGAATGGAACATTGCTGGGGAATAAAGGTTAAAGGAAATGGGCGATTCTCAAGGAAATCCACCGACCAACGGCATCGTGCCTTATTATATAGTGATAATCATTATTGACTATAATGTTAATCGAACCCGGATCACCTAGGTGGGAGGAGAGTGCTCTAGCGTCCTTACAGTTTACCTCTAGACCAACACAATGTTAATAAGTATTGTTTTTTTTATTCTCATGTATGTATTCCAAATACAGATAAAAAATTTAACTACCTTTACTTTGTATCACGTCATTCGTATGTATATGAACGTCATTATATCCAAGTGCATATCTGAGGTTGTATTTTGTATATATATAATTTACGACAAACCAATTGTTTTACTTTAGGCTACTAAGTTTTCCTAGTTTTCTTGCAAATAAATGTCTTGTAGCATAATAAATATAACATTACAGAGACAAACGTTGTATAAAGATTTTTTTTTTTTGTTTGTTTTAACAGCGTGGTCTTCAGGTAAGCTAAACGTAAACCACTTCTTCCCGGGGCGGGAGCTGAGTTCCTTGCGCTGGTTGGAAGAGAATGGAACCCGTGGAGTTTGGTGTCTATCTACACACAGAGAGTTTTACCACAATGAAGGGGAGAGACGTCGTACAGAACAAGTGGTCGCTGACCACATGAGCTAGGACTGGCCCTTGTGCTGTAGTGACATAGATACACGTGGCTTACTGGAACAAGAATATTGTGTTATGACAGAGGCAGCAGCTAAGTGAACATAACCTCGCTGCTCCATGGAGGGTTTCTACGTAGCACGTACACTTACTGTTTTTACTTCCTATAACGCATTGATACTTATTTACTATTTTTATCACGCAACGGCAGGTATAATCCTCACAGCCAGCCAGAACAGATACTAAGAATAAAATATTACGATAATTACACGAGAATATTAACTATGCACATAAACATAAAATTTATCAAAGCAATGGTATGAAAAATATTTGTCTGTCAGTGGAAAAGTTGTAAAAACAATCTAATATTCAGTAAAGAGGAAATATCGAGACAATAATACTAGAATAATTGATATTAATGAGTAAATACATGTTAATATGTTTCATACGCACTTAGCTATTTCCTTAGGATATATACAAGTATAGAATATTGCACTGTAGCTGATCATTTACCGCTCTGTCACATAGGGCAAACTGTTATTTTAACTAATTTTTTAGTCTTTCAATGGTTAAAGTCATACAAATAAGTTGAGTAGTTTACTTATACCAGAGCTTGAACTTAAAAAAAACGAATAAAATATTTTCTATTGTTTTACTGTTTAAATTTGCCGCTGAAAGAATGATAAAATAAACAAAAAACCTCTTACCTTAAACACAGTAATCAGCATCTTACGACCATCTTGAATAAACTCTGTCAATCATGTTAGCTATGTGCGATGGTTCCAAAACACTTTATCGTGTTTAAACAATAATAATTTTTTTTTAACTAATTCACTGTTAAAAACAATCAAATTAAATATCTAGAAACATTTATAACATTTTCCTACTTAGCAGAATGGTTTTGGGGCTTTTAACCGACGACAAACTCTCTGAGAATACTTAAGTAGTGGAAGTTAATAGCAAAATAGTTTGACCATACGGTCTTGCTGCACTACGCAATACCAAAAATTCAAGCGCGAGACAAAAACCAATTATTTGACAGATAATCTCTGCTCATTTTCAGTGATAACTTTCATGTGTCACTTGTTTTCTGCGACGTCGTAGTAGTGCAACAGCGAACTTGATGAGCCAACCTTAGAGCCTCAGAGCAACATCTCGAGGAAGAACGAGCACACTAGGGTTTTTCTCAGAGACAGGCAACAAAACAATAACTCGGCGTGCCGGTGCAGGTTAGGGACTGAAGGCTAGGAGTGGATGAAGAGGAGAGGGAGGAGATGTTGCCGACGTGCCGGCAGACATAAACGTGATCCATCATTGCCGGCGACGACAGTCCCGGGAGAGAACTGTGTTGAGGGGAGCTCGGCGTTGATTGTTTTGCGCTCGTGCAGACCTCATTCATTACCTTATCTGCGGAACCAATTGGCGGCAGTACAGCTGCATTCCCCTTGGGGAGGTCTTCAAGCTGAGGACGAGGGTCGGCCAGATGCGATATTATCTCCTACAAACTTTTATACTCGCAAAAATATAACAGTGGCATTCATCACGTATACAGCATTTTATTCCTACTTTTACCGCCTTACAGATGTAACGTTACTGTTCTCCTGTGTACAGTTACCGCCATTCCAGTACAGTGTAACCGCCCTACAAGTTTTCTGCATCTATGCCTCTAGTGTACGGCACGCCTGCCCTCCTGTACCCGAGCCCAAGAGGTCGTCAATCGCACCAATCAGTCCCAGACTTAACAATCAGGACTCGCATCACCATTTATTGCAGAACTAAAGTATAAAATGGCAAAAGTAGTATAATGTTATTGCCAGAAGGAGATACGCTCCATACAACTGCGAGGATGATAGTGAAAACTATCTCACCATACAACGAACACACTCGAGGGTGGACAACAGGGGACCACGTAATTACCATCCTACAGATATACGCTAATGTTAAACTACCCTCTAGGTATACCTATCTTATCGCCCTAGGAAACACTGCTACCGCCCTCCGGGTATACTGTTACCATCCTCCAGGTATACTGTTACCATCCTCCAGGTATACTGTGTTACCATCCTCCAGGTATACTGTTATCGCCATACAGGCATTTTACTTCCTTCCAGGTATAATGGTCCTCCCTCAAAGCAAATAATTACCGCGTAACATATATGCTCTTGCCACTCTCCAGATGCTGCGATACTGCTCTCAAGCTGTTGCAACGCTCCCCTGGTAATTATCAGGGGAAACCATCCCAAAACATCACCAAGACAACGCGACCAAAACTGTCTCTACCTAAACCTAGACAGATATTGGATATTTTCTTTTATCAACAATAACACGAAATCTTTGCCTGAGGCAACCAGAAAAAAAATTAAAATATCAAAGAAGAACAGACTTTAAACAATATCAAAATTTATTATATTAATCACTTGCAATTTTAGTACAAATATATCATAATTATTATACTATCATTGTAACCGTTAACTGTTAATGTCATATACAAAATATACCAATAATTTGAAAATCATTAAATTATGGCTTTTCATAAATCCCATACATAAAACAGAATAAAAAATTTAGTTGGCCTCCAAAATTTAAACAGTAAATATTACTCTCTGTAAACAGCCTATTTAACATTTAATACACTGAATCTATGGTCGCACATGGACCAACCTCCAAGTAAAAAACAGTAACATAATTTTGGCTAGTACTTATATGTGGCACAAACAGCATTTCCGCCCAGGAAAACGATTCTGAAAAAATAAAGTCTCCCCTCTCTGAATTAAATCCATACCCTCCGAGTCCGAGAGTCTCTCAACCAGAGCCTCTTCCCTTCTCCCTTTCCATGTCCAAAACTCCGCTATTTATTAAAAATAGTAACCAATCACAGTTCAGACACAATTACATCATTACAACAGTCCTGCCCGCGCCATCTATATGCTTGCAGCGCTATATACTTTTAAGTGGTGCTATCTACAATAGTCAACATGAGTGCCAACTTGCGAATCCAAAATCCTTGTCTTCAAACCTCTTCGATGACGTCATCCCCGATGACGTGAATAAGCAAACAATTCGTTCCTCTGCTCAGTTGCCTGCCGTCCGTCGGAGAACACAGCAGCACAGCTCGTCAACACCAGGTAAGGTGCATTTTACCCTCCGCGCACAGCAAAACGTTCAGATATATACGATAGTTTTCCTTGAAATAGACGAGAAGCGTCTCACTGTATTGATACCGTTCTCCAGGTATGCTGTTACATGCTGCTACCATTACTGTATTTTGCTTCCTTCCGGGTATACTGATACCTCCCTCAAGGTGTGTAGTTACCGCATAACATATATGCTCTTGCCGCTCTCCAAATTCTGCGATACCGCTCTCCAGATGTATTGATACCGCTCTCCAGGTATGCTGTTACATGCTGCTGCCATTACGGAATTTTACTTTCTTCCAGGTATACCGATACCTTCCTCAAGGTGTGTAGTTACCGCATAACATACATACTCTTGCCGCTCTCCAGATTCTGCGATACTGCTCTCCAGGTATACTGTTACAAGTTTGAGACACAAACTTTATATGTGGGCAATTCACATGAGTTCTTTTGGGATAGAGGTCTTAATTAGAAATAAAAGAGTTACATTAAGTACTGGATTTAATAGCTCACAAAGCTACGAAATACACAAAACAGTAATCAACTATAACTCTTACAACACAATTAGTTATGCACACAATTACTTCTGTGTCACAGACACGTTAATTAGCTTGGACAATTAAAGCACCAAAAAAATATACCATCAATTAATTGAAAATTACAAATCACAATAAAATTCAGTCATATATCCAATCAACAGGCTTTTAAATAGGGACAATGTACAACCTTATCAGTCCGAAATGGTGATGGCTCACCATGTGCTGCGCAGCACCCCGAGTGCACCGCTGTCTTCACACTTGAGGTCTTCGGTTCGACTCCCGTCGCGCACCTCCTCTTCGCCTGTCAGCCCGCCGCAGCAGTCCTCTTGATTCGTCCAACACTGCTCCGAAGGTAGCCGCCTGCCACCTCACAGTAGACTCTGACGTCACCAAGATGTCTTCACCAGTCTCTCTCCACAGGCGTAGCACCTTCCTCTAGCACTTCCAATAGCGAACTCTCCTCAAATGTGCCGATTCTGCGCTTTTATACTAGGCCAGACAGTCGGGTCTTCCCCGCATTTCAGGGGTCTAAAATGTTTCTGACATGATTTTAGCCACGTAGGCCGCCCTCGAAGGGTTAAAGCGCAGTTGGGACAGGTATCTATGACGTAGTTTCGGCGGGATTCCCACCACGAGACACCCGGGCTTTGAGTCATGGGCCAGCCCTCAAGGTGTTTCGACACGGGCCCCATCCAGCCCGCCCTCGGAAACACAGCATGCAACAATACTGTTTCATGCTGCTGCCATTATGATATTTTACTTCCTTCCAGGTATACTGGTACCTCCCTCAAGGTGTATACTTATCGTATAGCAGATATTCTCTTGTCATTCTCCAGATGCTACGTTATCACTCTCCAGCTGTATTGATACAGCTTTCCAGGTAAACTGTTACATGCTGCTGCCATTACGGTATTTTGCTTCCTTCTAGGTATACTGATACCTCCCTCAAGGTGTATAATTACCGCATAACAAACAGATATGCTCTTGGTACTCTCCAGATGCTGCGATACAACTCTCCAGCTGTATCGATATCACTTTTCAGATATTCTGTTACTTCTTGCTGCCATTCAAGTATTCTACTTCCTTCCAGGTATACTGGGACCTCCCTAAAGGTATATAGTTACCGCATAACAGACATTCTCTGGTCTCTCTCCAGATCCAGCGATACCGTTATCCAGCTATATTGATGCTGCTCTCCATGTATACAGTTACACCCTTCTGACATACTGTTAGTGCTCTCCAGCAGGGCGTTATGGATATTTTCGTATAAGGAGTCCTAAATATTAGGCGTCGTGCGAATTACGGAGTATCATATAATGCTGAACAAAAATATCGATTACGTTTCACCTCGTCATAAGCTCATCACCGTGCATACAGTGTTATAACTTTTACACAAAATAACATGAAAGTTGGTGCACCCGACACTTAGAGACTCGATTCGCTTGTAAGAGTTTGGAGTACTTCGAAACATATTTTTGCCAATCAGAAAATTGCAGTGCTTAAATCTCGTTTATAAACATAAACCTTAGCTCCAAGATAGGAACCAAACACTTAACTCTAAAAATGACAAACGTACAGGATTAATGTAAGTACTTGTAAGGAAAATTTGTGTTCCATTACATGAAATTAAAAATCACCTCACAGTACCGTATAATTTCACAAATACGTATGAGAAAAGTATCATACAACGTATGCAGGAAATTTTTGTACCCTGTAAGCAATGCAAAGTCCGACATATACGTAAAAATGTATCGGTCACCAGTTAACGTTAGTCGTGTGGTGTATGTAATGAACTGCTAATGTAAGGCGTGTTGTTTGTATCACACTCCTATCGAACTTTTTAATACCATCCGAATTTCGTAATATGTATCAGTAACAAAAAAATAGTTTGCTGAAATGCGAGAACAAATGTTTTTTATTAAACGTTTTATCCTTTACACATAAATGTAGTTTGCTCCCCTTACATGTAAGAAAATTTAACCTCTATTTTATGTGTGTATTTAATAAAAAACTACCATTATGTTATATAGTATACCACTGTCCATCAGCAGGGGAATTCCCATTGTATATCTGTGATAGGTGTCAAAAATACAGTTCGCGTGAATTTCCTCTCTCCTGATTGTTTTTTTTTTTTTCCGCGTTTGAAGTATGATTTGAGCAATAAGTGTATTAATATTCTGAGGCTATTACGGTATGTCTTACATGATGTTTCATCTCTGCGATACATATTTAAACTGAGATAAACGAAATTAGCAAAATATACCCAAGTTAATATTTTACTATTCTGAACTTCAGATAACTTATGTATTGTGTTCATTGTAAGAGCCAATCTTTGTTCCGGTTCCAGATTTCGGTTTTCCAAGGTTTACAAAATCACTCCAGGCGAACTCCGGGATGGTTCCTACTGAAGGACATGGCTGTTTCCAACCCGTTTCCTGTCTGCCGGAACCATTGGTTGTCTGTAAATGACCTCGCTGTTGACGAGACACTAAGCCCAACTATCTACTTTCCAGATATACTGCTATTGATATCCAAGTATACTGCTAACATCATCCAGTGTATCTTTTGACAGCAGAAGTATTTTACAATCCATTCCCGTTATTTACAGCCCATCGGAGGTTGAAAAAATAACCACATAATAAACAATTATTAATAAGGGCACCGCCTACTTGTAAATGCGACGAATTTATAAGGGCGACCTTGAAGCGGGTATAAACTTTCGTACCGCCACAACGCGTCAAACTGATTCCATTCTCTCTATTTTTGCTCTGGGACTTTAAGCGATGACCAAATAATTTTATGGTTGGAAAGTCTGTAGCAGAGTTCATTGCACGTTTCTCTCCATGTTTCGCATACCTCCCGTTAGTATATTTGGAAGTGTGGAAGTCTGAATAGGCCTGTTTTACTTTTTTGGAGTATTTGAAGCAGTGTTTTTAATGAGCATGTTGACGAAATTCCGTCCTCGTCCGAAGTGTGTTCTTTTCGTACATTGATACAATGGGCACGTGTGAAATAATTTCGAAAGAAAATAACGTATTTACGAACACACATCCACACATTTTAAGTGTGTAGTAGGAGATGACTTAAGTATAGGTTTAGAAGAATGAGAATATAAAACAAGGAAATTTTAACGTACTCTAACTTTGTGGATTAGTTGGTCACACAAAAATACAGTGGTGTGTTTTATTTATCACTGCTAAGCAGGCCAAGTGAAATAATTTAGTGCTTTTAAACAAGTTTAATATTTTAATTCAATTGTTCTGATTTTTACGTCCAGTTAGTATTTGATATCCAAATTATATTTTAGAATGTTTGCGATACCACAAGGAAAAAAGTGTATAAAGTATTATATACGAATAATATATTTAATGTTTCAGAAGAAGAGATTCTAGAATATAATCTACAGTATAAGACACAACGAAGTTGCCAAAAATGAATTCAAGAAATTTCCTATTATTATTACAAATATTATTATTGGCGGTGGTGTGGCTATAAACAAGACAGAGTCGACTGCACAATAACTGCCAGATGATGACGTCTAGAAAGTTAAGAGAGAGATAAAGGTAGGAGCTAAGCAGACAGCTGTATCAGGGGCTGTCATCCCACCAGGGGCACAACATCAGTCAAGTGGAACGTCTCCATTGCCCTAGAGAGCTGCCAAAAAGAGGGATGTCCGCGGGGCACAGAGACGATGTAGCAGTCTTGTGAGATATAGCCGAGCGGCTGCTCTTGAGATGTCAACACACCCACACACAGCTCTGCAGCTACATACGTTTTGTAAATGTATTCAACTGAGATTTAGTTTTTATTAATAATCCTATGAACTGCACATTACCGTCTGCCATGATGTTAAAATACAGTGTACATATCTAAAAGCATGTCACATTATAAAATTATTACCGAAGTAACGTAACTCTTACTGTTAACCATTTGTAAGACATTTTGGCGAAGTAACTGAAACCATTTGATGCGGTTTGGTGCGCTTATATTGTAAACAAATTACTTTTGAGTACTAAAACCACTTAAATATTTACATATATGTGTATGTATATACATACACACACATACTCACGCACAAGCGCGTACTGTAACTGGGCAAACGTCTGTGTAAGTATGAGGGTGGATGAGATGCGCGTGCAGGTCTGGCTGTGCTACAGGATGTTTCACAAACATCAGCTACGGCAGGCTTAGTTGTGTGCAAGGCACTTGAGGATAAAGAACAGTCGAAGTGGTACGGGAAGATTATCCACAGCAATGAACGCGTACTAGTACAGTCTGCAACTCAGTGTTGTGATGAAGAGACAAAAAAAGTTGTATATATTAGATTCACCTATAAAGGGCAATTGCAGATTTGGTATCCCACGTATCCTATTAATGTCTTTCTATTATGTGTCCGGATTTATTCATTTATTTCTAATACAGCCTGGGTCTACTACGGGAAGTTAATATGATTCACAATGCAATTTAATGCAGCTGCAACATTTTAGTTGACCACGCGATATAGGTAATTCATGTTCAAATAAACAGCGATTAAAGCACCTGTTACATCTTTAGGATAAATTTATGTCTTGCGTCTAATACAAACGCATATACACATTGCTACGAATTTTTTTTCCAGTTCCAAAAATTATGTATCAGACAATACATTCACATTAAAGTGTTTGTGTTACTTAATTTGACGTCATTTGCAACCAAGGTTAATACAGTATCAGCGTAACAAGAGTACTAGAAGCTTTATCTTAAGACGGCCGCCTACCCCACGCTTCAAATGCGTTGCAGTGTGTCAGTAAACATGTATTATCTACGAAAATATTCCACGTGTGCCCATTATGCCAACGTACGAAAAGAAAACAAACTTCAGACAAGGTCGGGACCTCATTGTTAAGACGCTGTTTCTAAGCCCTCCAACATGGCTTAAAACGGCTTTTTCAGATTTCCGTACTTCAAAATGTACTAACCGGACGTATGTGAAACTCAGATTGCGACCTGCACTGTACTTAGTTGCAGACTTTCCACCAATAAAATTATATGATCAACGCTTAATGTCCCATAGTAAAAACCGTTCGGCGGGAACCTTGCACGCTAGTTCAGCGCTTGGCTCGTTGAGGCGACGAGGCATTTGATGCGCGCTTCAAGGTCGACCTTACTGCTCCGTCGCTTTTGAGCCTCTCACGCGCGGGTAGGCGGCGCCCTTAACACCGTTTGTTGCAAGCTAAACTTTATAGAAAAGGCTGTGTTAATGTACATATTTGAAACGCATTTATTTTTAACCATCATTATAATATTTGACTTTGTCTGCAGCATTCTGTACCCTCACGATGAAAAGGCACTAAACCCGAATCTGGTTCTCTCACCGCTGGCCTAATCGCTTCTATGACCAACGCTCAAATGGCATACAATATTTCTGTCGGCGACTCACCTGACACTGATTTCATGCTGTTGTCCTGTGTTTTTAAGGCGTGCTAATAATAATATAGATATAGGTGGGTCACTATAAAGTTAACACTTTTGAAGGCTGCCTTATCTAGAATAATAATAATAATATTGTTATAAACTATTATTTATTGTGCCCTGAGACGTTAAGTTTTGATGATAGTACAGCGCATGCACTTATTTTCCTAGGGTGCTTCGTTTACATTAAAATATGGCAAGAAACTACACATAATCTCAAAGGAAACGTAACTACTGCTTTAAAAGTGCTCACATTTTTACGAACCACCTATTAATGTACAATGCTGTTTCAAGACGTCTCTGAAATTTCTGTACAGATAATCTAAAACCGACTACAGGCTACGCCTGATTTATGCATGCTATTTATAACAACTACAGTGTAGAATCGTTCAGAATTTTAAGATATAAACGTTTGTTTCAATACAAGTTACAAGTTTCTGTAAATCCGTTATTGTGTAGGCTTACAATTTTGCAACGTCTAGCCAAACACACCCAATTTCAACATATGTTTTTCTCATAAGGAAATATTGTTATCACGTAAACTGGTGGCATTTTTCATGGATTTATGTGTCTGTTGTTGAAAACCATAATTCCTACACAATTCTATGTCTCCTATTTAGTGTATCATCAATCAATGTGTGTTTATTCATCCTATGGTTATACCTCCAACATTTTCTTATATTTGCCCTTTATCTCAAAGGAGGAGTACTCTTGAGTTGTATAGAAAAACCAGAAACTTTTGTGACTGGTCGAAATGTGTGTGTGTGTGTATGTGTATATATATAAACACATACACTCACCTTTTTTTAATTAATTAAGCGTTGCCATTGCATTACTCGCCACCACTGATTAATTTTGAGCCAGACTGTCACCACAAAACATTTGTAAAATCTTGAGAGTATTACACATATAGGCTTTATGAAATTTCACTGTAGTTTTTTAATTAGCTGTCCGCAATAAAACGTCGTATAGTATCTAACCTGAGTTTTGCGACCCACTCTCAGTTGTCCTGACTCCAGAGTGATGTGAACAACCTACATCAATGTCAATTAAGCTTAACATTCGCACTATCCTTCCACAGGCTGTCAGTTTTACTGTCGAAAATCGAGTGTTCAATGGTGTAGTGTTCGAATTTAAAATGTATGTAGTTAACATTAGCTATCACTATAAACTATACACTCCTACTTTCTGACAAACTAATTCTACTTAACTACTGCTTTCACTGCATGTCAATTGTGTCATTTATAATTTGTGAGATAACAGTAGAGGGAAGGGTCTGCGGATGTGCTATGAAATTACTTTTTGCAATTAAATAAAGAAAGTAAATGTACTTTGATGAATTTTAATCAAATATGTTACTTTTATCTTCATTCGATAAACTTTCAGTGAAGAACCAGTTTATTAAACAATGTTATATTGTTGCACCTTAACACCGAATTAATCCTTCTCCAAATGATGTCTCTCTTAACTTAAGTAGTTTAAAATCGACAATATAAAATATTTAACGACGTATATGCTTTCAGTTGCAGAACATAAACAGCACACGCAGCATGTAAACAAACTCTCCAGCACACATTATCGTATTGTGTTGCTATCTGACGTCTGGGATGTGGATTTATTCCTTAGTGTATGTGCTGTTACTCCAGCCTGAATACCGAATGTTTTAGGTCCGTGCGTATTCAGCAGGGCAGTTCTATTGCCGCGCTACTACGGACCTGTCCGTGACGAGCTGCAGCCTCGGCAGTAGGAAGGGACTCGCATGTGACTACAGACATGTGCTGGTTACAGTAATCCGCAACGGATCTGCTTACAATTTACTCTTAGTTGAAACCAATATTATTCTTTACGGCAAACTTTACAGTACTTTAGGAAACCCCCTAAAAAAGTAACAATAATTACAATGGTAGTACACATTACGATTATAAAGTGCCACAGTTTCGTTTGTAATGACAGCTGCAATACTCAGTAAACTGGTATGAAGAGAGCGACACGCAGCTGTCTTGTCAGTACACTAGCTACTGCTGGTTGCATAAATAGCTAGGAGAGTAGCGCAATGTTCGACAAGCACGTCGTCTTAAGTCAACACCAGCCTGTCTGGCCGCCCATACCTAGCAATTACAGCTTGTGTGTCCGGGGTTAAATTGCCGTGGTGTAGCAGGTGTGGTCTCCCTGCTACTAAAACCAATATCCAGTGTCAGCTCTAAGTTGTTATTATTTCTGAAGTTGCCAGCTTGGTTTCCTGGAAGCGAGGAGTCGTGCGTGGCGCTGTAATGATACGAGCCTCTCAAACCGTCGCAAGTAGTTACCGCTGCTGCTGCTGCTGCTGCTGCTGCCAATTATTCAGAAACTATACAACCTTCTATTGCCTTAAAGGCTTTAATTGACACGATTTTCCAGCCAAAGTAAACTAAATGAGGATCAAATTTTTAAACGTGTTATGTCTCAATGAATTAATTTTTATGATAACATACTTAACAAAAGCAAAGCGGCAAAAAACTTTTTCTAATAAAAATTTTGCTTCGTATTATATTTTAAACGTGAATTTTAACTTTCCAATCTAGATATTAGATGTTAAACACAAAAGTTTGCTGAGTTTCTCAGTGCAATAGTACTATCCCAAAAATTTTACCTCAGTACTTTTAAAATTACTGTAAAGGCACACGCGCAGCTTTCCTGAACATTATTTATCACGTCAAAAACATATAGGATCACCGCTGAAAGTTTCACACAGGCATGCTGACAACGGAACGACTGCGACTTAGTTAAATACTTCGCTCATAGAGACTATGCTGTATTCGGTGCACATTCCAAAGTGGCCCTTACTGCTCCGTGCTTCTAGGCCTCGGATACGCTTAATTCCTCTGGTGATAAGGCACCTTTAAACTCGCCTTCTTGTCTTGTGACAGATTCAGACCGACAATTCTTGATCCAGTGAGAAGGGGAGGTGCGGGGGTTGATTTGATACAAGCTAGAGATCATACCAGGCTCATATATCCCGGACCAAGCTTCACGCGCATGTTTTAACAGGATCTATATGCTTAGCTTAGTCTCAATCAAGGCTTCTAAATAACAAACTGCTCGTGAAATGTGTAAAAAGGGAGTGTTGGATGGGAAGGAAATGTTTGGAACACATTATCAGAAGCCATCAGGCAAGTATTGCCTCGTGCAATCTTGAGATGTAAGGGAATGTGTAGAAGAGTGTCAACCGTTTTGGCTGTTGGACAGATCGTCTATGCATTACTGCATCTAACACACCAACATCTCTAATAGAGTCTATGCAGAGGCAGCATACCAGCTGACTGACGAACGTTGCGAGCAGGTGGCAGTGGGAGAAGACTATTTCGACGTGAACATCCAATTTGCTGCAGTGACAACCTTCATTATATCCATTACACTTCGACAACAGACATTAGTAGGATACGAGTACCCGGAATTGCAACTTCGACTTAAATGGGAGTGTTAGAAAATTTTATTGTATTTTTAGTTTCCTAGTCATAAAATTAATTCGAATTGTATTAACAAAATGTTCTCTTTGACAAAGCATATGATTCACTGTTGATAAAATGCTTGACATAAATAATAATGGAATCTTTCATTAATTTGTCATGCAGCATCATTGCAAGAGAATTCTTGAAAGTTAACGTATAACTATCTTGCAATGATTCTGCATGACATGACATGTCGAATTATGTCCTATGCTTTATTGAAGAGAAAATTTTAATAACGCAATTTGAATAAATGTTATGTATAAAAACTGAAAGTACAATAGAATTGTCTAACACGCCCCCTTAAAGATCAACTTACTTACCAAGATGCTATATAGAATGTGTGTGTGTGCGTGCGTGCGTGTATATATATATATATATATATATATATATATATATATATATATGTGTGTGTGTGTGTGTGTGTGTGTGTGTGTGTATGTATCAGCTAACATAATTTAACACTTTTATGAGAGTAACCGCAAACCAACAAAAGCTTGTCGGTAGTAAAATAACAGAAGGTTAATTAACATAGCAATTATAATATAACTTACAACGTGCCGACTTCTAAGGGTAATATATTTACCGTAGTAATTCCTCTTATTGTATCGACGCATGTATGTATCAGTTTTCAGCCGCTCTTTAAGTAAATAATTAAAATAACTGTCTTTCATTTTCAAAATTGGTTCCGTTTCTAATAACACTGTAAGCAATGCAGTTAGCTTACCACGAAATTTCTAACAACAGCGTTATGGATCCAGCAGCAAAGGAATTGAATGAATGATTACTGATCGACATTTCTACTTCAGTCATCAAAAACACATTAAGGCACGATACATTTATCCCAGCTGGAGATGAATTAGTACCAGCTAGCATGAAATACGTATAATGCTACTCGAGTGATACAGAACACTATAAACCACATGAAAGTATTCAAACAGTAGGTAGTCGGGAGGTATTGGCATTGAAAGAAATCATTATTATCCAAGAGTATTGTGTTCGCCAGATTCGTCAAGATACTATTAACTGAACATTCAGCGATATTCAGTAACCCGCATCTATGGATTTTCTTCCAACTAGCCTGGACTGCTCCAACTGTTAACAAAGCATTTACAATAAAATTTATAGTTTGTGCTGGTACTGTGAACGAGTACGGAGAAATGTGTGATGAATAGGGCAACGAACTTTCCGTGAAAAGATTTTTGCCCCTGTTTGCTTCAGTGCCTTACGTGTGCATCTGCATCTCTGCTTCGTGGTCAGTGATTGGATGCCGTAACACCCAGCGTGCGGAGGTTAAACCCGCAAATAACAGACGTGATGTGTTGCAGTTATCCGTGTACTGATTGGCACAGTCAAATGAATAACGACTCTTCACAAAATGCTCTTGTCAATGGGCATGAAGTAGAACTGCAGGTGTGCACGTAAGGCACTGAAACAAAGTGGGGCAAAATTATTTTCGGGAAAAGTTCATGGCCCTAGGACTGATTTGAGACCCGGAAATGTCACTGGTTCGATGACCTGCCGGCTGGACTCCACAGTTCTGTGCTCTCTCTTTCTCTCTCTCTCTCTCTCTCTCTCTCTCTCTCTCTCTCTCTCTCTCTCCTCAACTACTTGTTTATTGTCTGCTACTCCAGTTAGTTGCCAGTTTAACGTCCAACAAGACATGTGCCAGTGTGGTGTTTTATGTAGGCTTGCTATTGGTCCGTCATACCCTAGGGACTACTCTTATAAACGAGTGCCCAATCGCAAATGTAACTTTCTTGTACAGGAGTTTGAAATCTAACTTGGTCTCGAATGAATTCGCGAAATTTCCTGGTTTTTAGTGATGACCTAGTGTCCTATTTTATCACGCCGCGACTATACCGCGGCCACTTGCTCCCCCCACCTCCCCCAACAAACCTTTCTCCACCCCTCAGTTACAAGAGAGAACGTTTACACCAGGCACTGGGCTTGCAGAGGCGCGCGCGGCGACCCGTGGCACGATATTCGCAATGTTTCGTAATGCCCTCCCCCTGGTGCAACTAACTGCAGTGGTGTGAGTCCTCTGGGAGTGTTTTGTACACGCCTAGCTGCTCGCTGGCAATCCAGCCGTGTCACATACAAGGGATGTAAACACGCCCTCTCTCGCGCGCAGACCGTACACGACGTTGCCAGCAACCGGATACTGCGGTCCGGAACTTTTTACAATCTCGCGTGTCGCTGTACATATAATTATGCTTACAGCGAGGGACATAGTGCATAGTTCCGGCGAGTGAGCCGTATACATGGTGGGGCGACATGCATGTTTTGATAATGGCAAACAAGTAGCAAACAAGCTGAATTGTTTTTATTTACAACCTCATCCACTACAACACGTGCCAACAGCACGTATAAAATGTATCTTATTATGTACGAATGAATTGACCGTTCATACAATCTTCGCCTGTTAAGTTATACCGGTCTTGAAAAACATAAATGTATGAATAAATAAATAGGATATTGAACCAAAGTATGAAACACGAATATAACATTCACGTTTCAATACTTTACTTTTAAACTCTAACAACTACGGACTTTGACCCGTAATGTAATATTAATTTTACTTAACTATGCAAACTATCCAGGTGATATGATCGTATTTATAATAACGTCTGTACCTACCAAGCTTGTAGCAATGGAGTTTAAACGGGAAATCAGTACTGAAGAAACCACTTCCGTATGTAGTAAAAAAAAAAAATAATGTAAAAATGTTTACGTTACACTTTACTTCTAATTGGATTTAGTTTTATGTCTTGAACATTGACTCTACATTCAAACTCTAAGGTTTTAAGAAAATAAAAAGTGAGCAATGGTTCACAAAATATAATAACAGAAGGTATGTGTCAAGCAAGCTCGCAAATGTTGTATCCTAAACTTTGATCCTTTGCAGGTTCACTCTGTTCAATTCAAAATAATAGTCCTCGAGTCCTTTGACGCTAAGCGTTTAAAAAAATCCTTTGATTTATCTAGTAAACAATTGGAATCTTTTTCAAAAACGACACAAATAGCAAAATTTAGTGGACCCACCGCACAAGATCAAAGTAACCCCAGTATAAGGTATATAGTCTGTGTTTATTTAATGAGTAGCCCTAGAGAACAGCCACGGCAGTTACTTGTATAAAGACGATACAATATGTATCAGGCTCATGACCGTAGGCGTATCTAAAAGACAGTGACCGAGATTAGTGCGGGGAAGGGGCGAGTGTAAGATGCACCGCAGCTTTGTTGGGTTATGGCAGGCAGTGTTGCCACACTCACAAACACTCCACTCCAATTAACAAGTTTGCCATCACATAGTACACACAAATACGTATCTGCATACATATGTGGTTTATTTGTAATGATTGTGTGTATCAAATGGTGTTAGTTGTCTTATACAACAATATTGTGCTAGCCGTAGTCTTCCATGCGACAACCCTAGTGACGGGTAACGGTGAGTGAGGAGGAGTCTGTGCGAGTGTGGTAGCACCCTGAGGCTATGTCGGCGCGCGGGCCACGCTACTTGTGTGAACAATCCGCTCCCTCGCTCAACCAATCCCATATTCCCCAGCTCCACTTTCCGGCCGATTAACTGTGAAAGTGCAGCTTTCTGCACGACCCCCGGGGCTACTAGGGTGAGGGATCAATATGCAGCACCCCTCCCTCGCCCTCTGTACGTCATGCGGGGTTACATTCCTCAACCTCGTGCCACCCTCTCTCGTTTTTTTTCTCTCTCTCTCTCTCATATATATATATATATATATATATATATATATATATATATATATATATGTATCATAGAAACGAGGTGGCGCAGTGTTAACACACTGGACTTGCATATTATGAAATATCCGTGTTCCATTTTACTTATTATTCACGTGGTTTCCCAAGTTACGACTCATCGATGGGTGATTTCATCAAAGACAGTAATACATAGCTTGACAAGTGACAGGAACCGGAAGGGAAATCAATTACGCCTTTATTAAGGAACCTTATCAGCATCTTCCTGGACAGACCATGGGAAACCGAAATTAGGATCGCCTGAGATTAAGACCGGTAATCAAAACTGTGTTCTCCCGAATGCGGAGTCCAGCTCGCTCTCTTAGTATGCAGTCTCCCAAGATCACTCGAGGTGACTGTTGACTTGGTCCCTTAGAACACAGTTTGGCCGCTTTCATTTATGTCCTGATCTTCAAGTTAAATGATTCTCTCCTTAACTACCCCTCTTTTAGTTACTTAATATACCTGCACTTATTCTTTACTTCATCCGCTGACATAAATTTAGTTTAATTTTCCTATCATACAAAGGAATCAAATTGCACTTACGAGTAAGAGAATATTACCGCATATAAGTTTGGGATATACTAGAAGCTTAACAAAGGAAATATTAGTGAACAATTGAAGAAAATTACCCGACAAATGTATAACAATTCCTTATTAATAAATATAAAAAAATCTGGACGCAATCAAACGATTTACTTATAACTGTTATTCTTAAAAATGACAAAGAACCTAACCGATGATATGTAAATTTTCGTGTAATTGCTGTCCTAATTTTCATTACTAAACAGGTGAAAATTCCCGCCGTATTGGATAGTATACATTTGCTTTCATATAAACGGCATTAAATAACAACTAAAATGAAATAAAATATCTTCACCCTATTATTTTACTAAAATAAATAACACGTAAAATTACTGTATGTAGAAAGGTAGACTGTTAAAGGTTTGTCCCTGCTTCAAGAATTCAGAGAGGTGCAGTATAACCTTGGCCACTGCTCCCGTGTTGTTGCTACCCTGCTGTCGTGTATGCTAGTTTTACTGTTCCATGAGGTAATTTTACATTTTATGCGAGGAAAACACAATATCCCGTACATGTCACGGAACATTATCTTACACACGTACAGTACATTTACTTAAATGTGTACAGTATTGTGGTACTACTCGACAGTGGTAACACACCTGTTTTCACTATTTTCCTTAACAAGTCTTGTACACGCGGACTCCACAGACGGACAAGACTATGCCAATGCTTTAAGCTAAACATAAATTAAGTAAGTGTGGTGTAAAGAAAAAATATTGTGAAACCTTTTTTTTCACTTTAATAAAGGATGAGATAATATAGGAAAAAGCCAACCAATATCTCTATTACTAGAGCTACTGACCAAATGGAAACCAAACGCCTGTAGAAGTCATAAGAAGTATATTTAAACAGAATTCATATGATAGGAAAAATAATGACTTCTACAGACAAGTCAGGCAACTAAATAAATAAATAAGCAGGAATTAT
>PNEQ01120905.1:0-21131 GCA_003012365.1 Medauroidea extradentata
GGCCCCGACTCAAACCAAGAGGAGGCTGAGCTGAGGGTCTCAGTCGGGGGACAGATCAGTGGGCGAGATCCGGGGATGGGTGGCCCTTGGCTCTCTCGCTAGCTCCTGTCTTCCTTTGGTAGGTGACATGGAGGCGCAGTTCTGCGTTCCGCGAAAGGGTTCGCGCGGTTCCAACAGACTGTTAGCTGAAGTACACTGCTTGGCAGAGCGTGATCTCTCCCCTCGCCCATGGGGGCCGGGCGCCGGGATGGCCTAGGCTAAGAGGCACCGTCAACAAAGAAAGCCACACGTAAGTGTGAGTAAACATGGTATGAGTATGTGGTAGCTTGGATAAAAACTTACTTTTCTCTTCTTCGAAATCTTCTTGTTGGAGGTCGGGTTTCTCGGAATTTTGCCCGTAATCTTTTTTGGAGCGAGATTTCTTTGATAGAAAAAACCTTCTTTTCTTAAACTGTTTTGATTTCATCGCTGTTTTCTAAGCTAATCTTTTTATTTTGAGCTGTAATTTCTTTGTGAATTTTCCAGGGCTAACTTTATACATGATTCTGTGAAGTTTTGATAGTGGGGTTTTACAGTTCAGAGAAACTACTGCATCATGACTTCTCTCTGAATACGACCTCTTCAAGCAGTAGTTCACTCGTTTTGCTCCCATAAACTTTACCACAACAGAATTAAATTGTTCTGCACAGTTTCTATCGATGTATTTCAAGAGATGTCTAGTACGACGAAGAATCCAGTGATTTTGCACTTCCTCGAGTTCTGCATATAATCCAATCTCAATCATTTCTGACAGCAAGTTCTATTCATTGGGTATACTACCTTCACAAAAGTACGGTGAGCAATTGGAATGATCGCCAAACACATGGTTTGGTGCATTAGCTGCATCCTTACGAAAGGCCAGAATCTTCTTATGCTCAGTCATATTTTCCATTTCTCTCCAATGGCGAGCAGCACTGACAACAGCAGTTCTCATTCTTACTATGTTGCTTCCAATCGCTTGCCTCAGCTTAATGTGTTTAAATTTACTGTTAGAAGCAATATCTTTAAGTCTGTTGCCATAGTTCCTCAAAATATGGTTAAGACACTCAATTTTTTCTACAGTTAAATCATCATAAGGCCGTGCAGAAAGAATTATATTATACACACTGCTGTCCCCATCAGCAATTAGTGTACCATATTTTATGCCATACATCTCTACACTATTTTTAAATCCTTCAGTCACAATATCTGCTTCCATGCTACTAGCACTGCCATCCCAGTTCTTGAAACAGGCATGTTGTTTTGGTTCTGTGTTATTCACTTTCGCTCGATTACACATTGTACAGTACCTATTTCTCACACCTAAATACAGAATTTTTCTTGTATGATACCCTACAATTGCAGCCACACCAGAGAGAAAGAGAGAGAGCTGTAGTTGCTGTTTTTATAAGCTCTTTTTGCCCACTGTCCATCTGCCACGACAGGAATTATAGGTATTCCATCCTTTCCGTCATCGCCTCTGGCAATGGCAAGATCCGCCTCTTCTTTTGCGACTTCGGCCATCTCTTTTAGGGCCGTTTCTTCCCAACCTTCACAAACTTTGTCATGACACTTCGCATACGTATTTTGAGACATTGATGGGAAGTTGAGGCCGGATGTGAGTTCCTCTAGTTGTCTAAATCCTATCCCAATGCACATAGCTCCAGAAACAGCTGCAGTGTTTACATCCATTACCTGTTTGCTAGTTGTGTCTGTTGGCAAACTGAATTTAGCATTGCACATGTTACATGCGACTGTGAATATTGACATAAGACCTTTTCGTTGTTCTTTTATTATGTCTAAATTCTCTACAGTGCAGCCTAATGACCCATGATTTGAGATCGTTTTCAATTTCTGGAAGAAAAATGGAATGTTCACAATGCGCCGACGTGTGGATTCAAAACAGTCGGTTTCGTTTGTCATGAGACTGGGATGACTGTGTAACTTGATTTCTTCTTTAGCTGGAGAAATCTGTGATGGTAACTGAAGATCAGTTGTTGTACCAACACCGTCTGAAGAGGAAGCACTTCATTTGGCTGAACCAAATAAAATGAATCTTGTTGCTGTGTGGGAAGTGTAACATTGCTGTCCGTAATTATTAGATTATTTTCTTCCTCAATGAAGGAATGTGCAAGGCTAGTGTCTCCGCTGGTGTCTGGTAACTTACCACCATTCTCATGGAGAGTCCTGAAAGGAATAAATACACTACACTAAGTACTATTTCATTCGAAGCTTGCGTAAAATGTACATAATTAAAAAGGAGCTGTACATTAAAATAACTCATTTTAAGAAAAATTGCAAGCATAAAAAAATAGTTTTATAAAGTAGAATGGTTGCTGATATCGGAAACTCGCTCTGTGACTGTTCCATTTTGATTTTTGAAAGTTGCCTGGTTTTTCCAATAAACTCATTCTATACTTTGGCACATTGTTCGATTAGTTCTTAATTAAGGATTAATGGATTAATGTACCAAGATAAAAAGGGTCCATTTACTGGAAAAAATTAATAACATGCAAAAATCCAAATGGAACAAAGCTGCATAGCAATTTTGCATAAGCTACATATGATATTGTGCACACTGTTTTGTGAGTTATTTTTGTACTTTTTATTTATATAAATTTACAGATGTTCGTTATTGAGTTAAAATAATTGCACGCACTAAAAATATGATTGATTAATACTGACAATACTACAAGCTAATCGGTCAGTTTATGCAGCCTATGAAAGACAAAAAAAAAAAAAAATGGAAATTTTACATCAGACTTTTTTTACAATGACATTTATTTTGTAAATATTTCAAATAAGTTTACACTAAATATTACCTAATGCTGTTGTATTTTTGCGCGGACATTGTAACGCCTCAAAACACTATAAGGGCGTATGCCACGGAATAATACAATATTTTTGATTGATGTAAAATATTGCTTAACTTTTATACAACAAATGAAGTGTCTTTTCCATCATGTATAAAAATTTTAGGTCCCATAGTTATTGCATAATCGTGTGTCAAAGTCGCAATTTGGACATCATGGTGTTGTACAAATAATAAAAACTAATCAACCGACAGAACTGAAATAATTCACATTTATAGTTAAAAGAACGAGATACTTCGAGATACTATTGCAAATAGACAATGATTATTTCTACCATTTGAATAAACTGTTGAAACTCATCAAATATTTGCATAACTTTGATATGCTACAGCATCAAAACTTTTCCAAAATAGTCTTTAATAAATATGTTTTAAAATGGATAGAGTCACTAACTTTGAGTCACCAAAGTTTCATTTTTGGATGTTGGTTACTATTTGCTATTTGTATATCACCATAATGCAAAAAAATATTATTTTGAAATGGGATTGTGCAATAACTATGGGACGTAAATTTTTTCTATATGTTGGAAAATACACTTAATCTCTATACAGGCTGGTCTTGAACTACAGGCACAAACGCTGCCAGCTGATTACCCATGAAAAATGAATTTAACATTTTACGAAAGTTCACAGACAGGGTTGCATACTTTGACTTCAAGAATTTATGGCCATTTTCATTATAATTTTCCCTTCATTAATCACGCACTGCTCAGTCAATTATAGTATCGAAAATGAGGGAATGTATAACTAAATTTTTAACAAATATCTTAAATATAGGTCTACTGGTATCAAAAATTATTTAATTAAATTTATTAATAAGCCTCTGTTCATAAACGAACTGTGTGTCAATATATAACTGCATACCCGAAATGCTATAAATTGGTAGGTACAGTATATTTGTAAACGAAAATGTACGCTGCAGTTATTTTATATTAGGTACAATTAAAAATAATAAAAAAATTGTAACTAGTCTAACTCAAGGCCTTGATTTTGTAACTCTATCATTCATTGATATCACAATGTAAATGAATTGCAGTTAATAAGTAGGAAGGAATATTCAACCATGAAAAAGATGTTGATTTATGGAAAAAAATTTTTGCTCTTATGTTTTACGGTAAAGATGTACCAGTATCAGTTCATTCGTAGAAGTAAACAGAGCAGTTAACTCTTTGGAAGAAATTTCGCAATGATGTGCTATTCAAAACTGTTAACATCCCTTTTTCTCATTAAAAAATTCGCGTTGTGATTTCCCTGTGTTATTTGTTACCGTTATAACAATCACACACACACTGGCAGTTTAATAAACTTTTGATACATAAGAAAGTATTTAAATGTAGGCGACATTTATTATATGGGAATAATAAGTTAGAAAGGTACCTCACAGTTACGCTTAAATTTGTATTAAATCATTTACGTAAAATAGAGCAGCATTTAATAATTAAATTAACAAAACTCTATTCTAGCGCTCTATTACTAGCTCAGTATGTGGACCTATTTATATAATGTCGAAAAATTCTTTAGATAAATAATTTACCACACAAATCTCTATCAAATCACTCTTTTGGCTGCAGTTCTTGTAACAAAAAGAAAAAAAATTGCTTTCGATTCTCGTAACGATTCTCAAAACTAGTGTTTTCCCTTCAGAAATAACTGTCACTGACATCTATTCTTAATTTTCTTTTTATTCTTGACACCCAATAGTTGAAACTGTATTTGAGCTATATGTTTGCTGTCAGATGTATACGTTCTCTGGAGATGTGTAACATTAAACTTATGGTTGAAATAGTTTCGGCATCCGCAATCAGTAAGTATAACATTTCACAAAGTTACAATTACTACTTACTGAGCAGCTGTGAAGTTACGTTGATAGTTATTAAAAGGGTCATATCTAACATTTAATAGTAGCCAAAATAAGGGCCGCGATGGTTGTTCGCCTTCCATCACTGAGTCCAGGTTCGATCCCCGACCGGTTCGACTCCCGGACCTTTTGCATGTGGTAATCGTTCTGGATGATGTCGCTGATTGGTGAGTTTTTTTCGGGGTACTTCATTTCTTCGTCCCTCTTATTTTGTCGTTACTTCTTTCGTTCGGGTTGGTGGGTAACTACGTCCCTCATTTCAGAATTCCGTCACCTAGGTGCATTCCTCGCCTTGTGGCTCATCTTCCCGCAACCGAGCGAGGTTAGCACAGCGGTAACACGCTGGACTCGCATTCGGGACATCCCGGGTTCGATCCCCGGGGCCGGCCATCCTGACCTAGGTATTCCATGGTATCCTTAGGTCACTCCAGGCAAATGCTGGGATGGTAACCATTATAACGTAGGCCATGGCCGCTTCCTTCCCTTGTCACTGCCCCATAAGTGCCACTCTGTAGTTGGCTAATACTGTTGAGTGGCACTCAAAAACACAATAATAATAATAATAAAAGTTAAATATATAAAACTAAATGTAATGAATAAAGATATTTTATATAGACCTATACTTACTTGATTCTTAGCTTGTTTTTCCACTGCTGAAAATTTTCACCTCTGTTCTTTTTTCTTCGAGCTGATGGATATAACTTCCCTTTGTTAGAAACACGGTAATCCTTAGGTTTACTGAAAAACACCATGGTTTTAACACGTCTAACCGAGCAGCAGAAATGTCACACGATATCCTCTAATACATGTACCGATGTATCATTATCGACGTAAATATCACACGATAGCCTCCAATACAAGGAACCTATGAAACAATCTCAACTAGGTGACCGCACGGAGATACTGGTGCAGGTATATGAGTGTCGCGGAGGGTCGAGGACCCCTGGGGTGTGATTAATGAGCGAGGGAAGAGAGCTGAGCTCTTGGGGCTAGTCTTGAGTCGAGACTGTGTCTTGCCGTTGTAGGTACTCAGGATAAGAAACGCCTATCTCCACAGTAACAGTCGCACAACACGTCATCGGATCATTAATCGTGTAATAATATACGCTGTAATTCACCCAGCATGTTCGTTATGTTATTGAATTGAAGGTAATGGATAGCACAATAGATCTCTGAGGTATTGTTTTACAATTTTGTATTAATACTGGGCTTTATTTAAACTAATGTGGATGTATAAAAAAATTGCTGACATAATTTTAATAATATATAAAAATTGCTGAATGATACATAACTTTTAATTCCAGAGAACTGACAAATGTATAATAAACTTCCACTTGGCTTAGTTTCACATCTTTACTGTTCATAGTTATCGATAAAAACCGCGAGAAAATTTAACATTAGAAAGGATAGGGAATTCAATTCATGACATGGGCTTTTAAGCGGTTCCGCTTGTGACTCGCTACAACAACATCAATGCGCCAAGCGAGGACTTCTCCCGGTCCATGGAGCAGTTACAACCATCGGCGAGTTAGCAGCAGCTGAGAAGAACATTTTCATACTGGCGACAATATCTGCTCTTGTACATTACCAACCATGAGTTTCATACACGTATACGTATCAAGCATATGAGAATGTCCGCGGAATATATTCTTCTGTAGCCATGTTCAAGACTGCAGCACTCAGAGTTTATGCAATTGCAATATCTGAGTTTCAAGTTAACGTTCTCTTTGTGGCATTTATGTTTTTAATTTTAGTTTTTCACTCTAAAGTTACGCACATATTTTACAACAGAGACGGCGAGACTGCTTAAAAAAGTCTTGAAAATGGGGAGGGGTAGGAGTGCGGCATAGGGGCGATATCTTCTCTCTTACTCAGAGAACGTAACAATACAAATTGTACAAACATGACCCTTCCTATAAATGAATTGTTTTCAATTTGTATAATTTTGAATTCTTATTCAGTAATGTGCGAAAGTAATCAGCAAGAAAAGTGAATCTGAGTTTGAAATATACAGTACGTACAATCTTTAAGTAATCAATTATTTTTTTCCATAAATTCACAACCACCTCCACCATTTCTATTGACGCTCGATAGGTAACAAATATTTTCAATTGTTAACCCTCTTGAACTGCGCCGCCGACCGCCAATAAGTTTCGAGGCAAATTAGTACAATTATTATACGATAAATATTTGTACTGGTCACACAGAAAAATCAAAATGTATGCGAAAAATGTATGTAATGTTCAGTTGAAATGTAGAAGGTATGTTTATGTTTGCCATACGGAACAGGTTAATTGCCCGTCTCTAAGCACCTATTGCGCATTGCTTCGTGCGAGAACTCGGTACAAAGTACCGTCATAAATGTAGTCAAGTACAGGATCGCTTTCACATGTTCGCCGCGTGAGTCCCAAGGCCGCCACCATAATTACACGATCCCTCCTCTCTTGTGCTGACTTACACGCTCACAACACATTCAACCTTCCCCACATTACCTCTCTCTCTCTCTTCGTCATACTTCACGCCAGTTTGACCTCCACCACATACATTCATAGTCTGCACAGGCTGCAACATCCTACATGCGCGTCTACATTGACAACTAAGTGTATTAAGGGGCCTGCCTACCTGCGCTTGAAATGCGTTGCAGCGAGTTACGACTATTCTTTTTTTAGCGTTACTATTTAACGCACATTATATCTGTATATCTACGAAGAGAACGCACACTTCAATATATGTCGCTATGGTTTTAAATATTTGGCGCGTTTAATAGAAATATCATTTTCAGGCCCCTCAAAACGGCCAAAAAAAACTTTTTCAGACTGCCGTATATAGAAAAATAACAACCGAATTAAAAAATACGACTGTACAATAATTAGACTTCGAACTATGCTGGCCACAAATAAAATAATGTGGTCACCGCTTTAACGCCCATAGTATACAATATAACAGTAAAACACTGCACTATCAGCTGGATGGCTTGCGCGGAGTGGCGATAATGCATTACATATGTCGGTATATGGCATTTACTTGATAACTACTCAACATACATGAATGTTGTGAGGTAAGAAATAACATCCACAGAACGTTACATGCGTGTGTTCCCATTTCACTTACACCAGAATCTTGAAAGCCTATTTTCTCACGACTGAAATGAGTGTTTCGCAGTCGGTTTTGTGTATGAAAATATTGTTGCAGATTCTGTATAAAGGCATAAGCGGGTACAATATACACTTATGTTTGATATTACGTCATAAAGACATAGAGTCACCGCTGAATGTCTCTTAGAGGTGAGCTGTCAGAGAGAAGTCTAGAATCTAGAGGCTGAGATGAGTTGTGAGGCGAGTGCTATGACACCCATACTGCTTACCACTCCTGGGTCTACAAGTGCAAAGTAGTTTAACTAGACTGCCCTACGCCAGAACCCTAGAGCCAGACAGAGAGAGAGAGAGAGAGAGAGAGAGAGAGAGAGAGAGAGAGAGTGAGTGAGAGTAAGAGAGAACAAGGATAGGAAATTACACGTTACGTTAATTAGGTCTGTACTCAGTCTCCTTACACAATACCGCTTTCGGACCGAGGCCCATCTACTGTATTGAGAAGGCAATACACAGGATGTTTAGTAATCATAGGTACAAACGAGAACGATGAAACAAGCACATAATGCTAATAAACATAGTTCCAGAAACCAATGGTTTGCCCAATATGACACATTAAAGAATGTGTTGTGGATGTTCATGATACCATCTTGAGTGATGCATGTTTCCCCAGCAAATAAAATGTGCGCAGGGAACTGTGGATCTCGCCCAAATTGTGCAGGAGCCATTGGCAGTAGGCAACCTGGGCTGGAAAGTCTAGCGCGGACAATGCTTGCACATGTTGTAGATGATATGGGTACAACTGTGCCTCATGTAATACTCGCCATATGAGGTATGGCGAAACATCTGCTGCTGCAGCAACTCGTCTGGTTCTTGTGCCTGGCATTGCATCCACCTGTTGTAAAACACGCTCCTCTATTTCCGGTGTCAAAACTGTTCTTGGCCTTATACCTACATGTCGCATGTTGGGTTTAAACTATCCTGTCTCGCGCAGGCGCTCATGTGCCCTTGTGAACACTCTGCTGTCAGACTGTCTTCTCTGCGGGTACTTCTGTCGATACATTCGAGCTGTCTCCCTTGCGTTGCCATTAGCTCGCCCATGCATGAAGTGGATGTCAGCCATTTCTTCATTAGAAAACATGTGTGGAGCCATGGCGACCTCGTCTAACACTACGCAGCCACACTGCATTTACTGTTGACAGTGGCAACCGGCGCCTGGTACAGACGGCGGTAACACATTTGCAACATTCCCATGTTTACACATGTCCATACATCGTAACGGGAATACCATCGTTGTCCGGAACTATGTATATTTGCATTATTGGCTTGTGTTATCGTCGCGACACACGCCTTTCGTTTGTAACTATAATTACCAAACGACTTGTATGCAAGTACAGCATTCATTCGTGTAAACAATAATAATTGATCTTATATTTTTAAATTAGGTTTATTTAACTTCTATTCCTACTCTCCAAATACATATGTGTAACCATTTGTTATTGTTACTACATCGATGCGTTTTTAGCCCGTTACATACCTTACATGTGTTCTAACCGACACACCATTGTATTATCTATGCATACGAACAACATGCGATTTTATAAGCTCGCGTGAAATAAAATTGATTTACAATTTAATATTAACCTTGGCACATATATTCGTCCCAGCTGGTATGTTTAATGCCTAATGACGTTCAATTGAACACCGCTTTTCCATTTTTATATAATAAAGTCACGAAAAAATACCCATCTCCTGTATAGCTAATTCAAGTACATAATTCACCTCAGTTTTTACTATTGAATCTGTTATTAGTCATTAGATCACCTTACACAGCTGCAATTACTTATTTTCATGTAATATATTATTTAAAAACCTGCTCTATATAAATTCAAGCAAAGACGAATTTAAAGCCTCAGCAATTTTTTTTTCCAACTATTTTTGGTTACACACATAATCTCCATTGTTAAAACTTCGTCATTTCTTTGTGACTTCTTCGTAATACCTTCGTATCATCTTTCGGACAGAGAGACATGAACAATATCCATACTACACATCAGTCACATTGAACAATACCCACTTCGTCACTACTTCGTGGCTTTCTCGCAAACATTAGCGAACCTTTGCAACCACACATCGCGACTTCTTCGCGAATCCTAAATAGTTTCCCGAATACTATCTTAAAAAGTATCCTGAATGCTATCCTGAATTGAATCCATATTCACAAAGGAGTGACGGAGATATCACGAAGGTTCGGGAAGGAGTTGCGAGCGGTTCGCCTAGATTCATGAAGAAGTTGCGAAGAGTCACAAAGGTTTGCGAATAAATCACGAAAGTTCGCGAAGTGAAGTTGTGAAGGTTTGTTAATTTTTGCGAAAAAGTCACGAAGGATTGACGGAGTCACGAAAATCGCTAAGGAGTTGCGAACGATTCACCATTATTCACGAAGAAGTCGTGAAGATTTGCGAAGGCTAGCAAAAAGTCGCGAAGTAGTTGCGGAGGAGTGATGAATTTATCACGAAGGTTCGCGAAGGAGTTGCGAACGGTTCGGCAAAATTCACGAAGTCGCAAAGATTCGTGAAGTTTTTAGAGAGGTTTTAGAATAGTGAAGTTATTTTCAAATCAAAACGCGAGTGTTTTGAAATTTGGTTACTATAGAGACCCGGATATAATCATATTAATAATTATAAATCTTTAAGTCTTTCTTTGTTGTGGATTTTTTGTTTCAAGCCCTTATTTTTCTTGAAACAGTTTTTAATTTTTTTAAACGAAAGTAAATACCGTCTAGCGTCGTACAAAAAGACGTTCAGTAATAATATACCTACTCGACAAAAAGATCGCCTTGAATTATGAAGAGTAGTGCAGATTTTATGAACGGTTAAGTATTCCAGTCGTTCACTCGACATCTCACCCTTGAGTTGTCATTCTTGCCATGTCCTGCTCCGGTTGGCGTGCCATGTTGGGCAGGTGTCTCATGTCCGTCCCGCAACGTCGTACAGGAAGCAGCTGGGCCAGCCAACGTCCGCCGTCAGTCCAGTGCCGCCAATCCTGCGCCGATAACAATCCCTCTGCTCGACGACCCGCCATTTTACATCCTGTGCACTCCACATCCACTCTATAGGGGTGGACAAACTTCTTTCGCACTCACGCTGTAGTGAAATCTATATATATTACAGCGTTTGCGCCAATCTGTAAAATAGCTTTAGAAGAGAGGAATATGTATATTTAATGTAGAGAGACTTGTAGTGTTGTTCGTACAAACTACGTCTTACAGATAAGTGATAATTCGTACAGAAAAGAATAAGGTTTATGTAAAAGCTGAAAAAAAAAAAATTTTAATATGCTACATGAAAAATTACTGATGCTATTCCCTACACAAATATATCTAGAGGCTACCCTTTTACTGCATAGATAACATAACTTATTGGCATATTCTGTTGGCGGTTCTCTCGTTAGTAACATGATGTAGGTGAAAGCAGGATATGTAGTTTAATTTTAACGAAAATCTCAGAGTTCAAATAAATCATGTTGATTTAGCAACAAACCTCGGCTTTACAGTTGTAGAATACATTAAGAACTCCTACTCATACCTCTGGCTCTGGGAATATATGTATTATGAATTAAAATAATCAATGTTCCAAAAAGTCTTTAACACAATACGTAAATAGGACACGTAATTTAGCAGGACCATAATCTTGACACAAATTAAATACAAGTTTTATCGACACAGTTCCAACTAATACATTTGCAGTGGTGCACAATACTGGCGAAATAGAGTCAAATAATTGAGAATAAATATGTCGATCTTACAGTTTGCTGTCGCCGACTTGAAGCTCACTACAAAACTTACAATTCAAGAAGACTAATCAAAATTCGTGCCTCTTCTTTAATGGCAAACTTATAGTAGGTTGATTTCCTACCCTAAGCTCTCTCCCTGGAGCTTTGTAAATTAGGATGGCGCCAGATAATGATAAGTGCTTGCGGACTTATCAGCCGAGATATCTTGTTAGTTCGAAGGGGAGATAGAGAAGAAGGGACTATTGCTACAACACAGTAGTTTAAAGGTCTAGCTTAAAGCATTGTTGCCTAAGAGGTTTTAAGACTGTTGTCCAAAGAAATAGGAGTGATATTAATACTAAATAGTACATAAACAACTGGAATTACTTATATAATATCTGAACTAGGTTAAATATGTTAATTAGGGTATCCTCACTAAAATAAATAAAATATTTAAATATTGAAAATACACAATTTATGTTAATAAAATTATTATCTGGGGCAGGATTACAAATTAAAACCAATTAAAGTTCAAAATAACATGGAAAACATAAAAATCACATAAATATAAGAAAAACACAATTAATCCAATATATGAACAAAAAAAATCTGTAATACCATTACAACACCTTACCTGAAAATTTATATGTCTCTGGGTTATCTTTCTGCAAAAAAAAACACGAGTGCCTTAATTATGAGATACTAGCTTTCTATATTCAGAACCCCGGCATCAGACCATGTTTAGAGACAATGAGGCAACATGGGTAAGTTGTTATTTCCGTGACATATTAAGACATATCTTGTCTTTCTTGGTCTTTATACCACATAAGAGCACATTCGCATATTTAATCTTTCTTATTATAAAGAAATTTTTTAGTGGAAAAGGTAGGTATTACATCACTGGCGTAGCCTCGCCTCCCAGACCAAAGTGATCCGGGTTTGATTCCCAGCTGTCTGCACTGACTGAAATCTCTTCACTTCATTGGAACAGCCCACATGTTCTAGCCGTCTACTTTATAATTTTAGCAGGTATAAGTTAAATAACATGACGCAGGTTAAGCAATATCATCGCTCCCAAAAGTCTAGCCGCGAAACTTCTATAGCCTGTGTCTATGCTAAGTCATACATGCATTTGATAAGAAGTTTTAGGCTGATTACTAGAGGCAAGATTATTTCGCGTATTGATTCTAGGTCAGGTTGAATGCCAATAATGTATATTTCATTACTCCTTCTGAGATTAGACGACAAATGTTTTACGACATCTTTGACGACTGCAAGCCAGTGATAAATAAGGAAACAAGTCGTGGTGGTAATACGTGTTACGGTTACAAGCCAATGTATATTTGACTTTGGCCAGTGTGTGTATAGGTCTGAGAAGTCTACGGTGTTGCCAGATTAATACGCGAAATACTTGTGCCGCTACTGATACTCCACGTCTTATTTCTATTGTCCACACTCATTTGGTTCAAAGGAAATATTTAATATTGGTCCGGTTTGTTGTAATACATATTGACTGACACCTACGCGCGCAAAACACGCACACAAATACATTCACACCCATACACACACTCACTCACACACCAACACACACGCGCATTATTCTCACTGATCAGTCAATTATTTTGAAGATGAGTGACTTATTTATACTACATTTAAGAAGAAAGAGTAGGTTTTGGTAAAAACTGACGAATGAAATTTGAATGTTCCTTATGTAAGATATTTTATAAGAGCGGTAGTGTTCGTTACTTAAAGCCCGTATTGCATACTTCGTGTAGAAATAATGTTTTAATACACTTTTCCACATTGCTAAAAAAGAAAGAAAATTCTTCAGTGCTCAAGCTGAAAGATTAAGTTAATTATATCCTCTCACATCTTCCTGGTCAGATAATTAACGACATACGTCAGTGTGTGTATGTACTCACACACACACACACACACTTATTCTAACCCTCCCAGCTGAAGTGCCGCACAAGAAGGAAACTTCTGGCCTAGACTGTACACAGTCAGTTGTCAACGTCCGTTGTGTAATTCTCCTCCTGATGCTTTTAACTTGAGGGGTAAAATATAAAAAGGAAGCGATAAAGGCAACATTGGCACAGGCGTTGTGAATAATGCCACTTTTAGAGCGAAGCACTGACATAGGTATGCAGTGTTTTCGTAGTAGCCTTTTTCTATAATGTTTTAGGCAGCGACAATATAATTCTGTTCGTCGAAAGTATGGCGTGTAGTTGAACGAATACTTCTCTGTTAATGTCTACGAATATTGTTGATATCCAGTAGAGCAGTCTGGGTAAGACAATTATTTGTCATTTTAGGGGACGAACAGGAGCACCATTTTGTTAAAATACATAGAAGCTTAGTTTGAAGATTTTGTTAATTAATTTAAGCGATCAACACATACGTAAAATGATTGGTTGGTGCTAATACCAATAAGCGCCCGGCATATTGTTTACTGGATCAAGGAAATATCCTCGGTACAAATACTGCACACACCAAAATATTTCACGATTGCAACAATGGAGCTGATATGGTTATCCGTGACAGAATGGCTTCAAATTACGTGGTCCATAATTTTACGCTACATGAATATTAACTTTATATGAACTAAAGGAGTTCAGAAGTATATGAAAAAAAAAAAAAAAAGACAATCGCAGTATTGTATCCGGCCCGCGTCTGTGGATGCGAGTCCACCCTGCCGTCGGTAATTAAATGACAGGATAACTGACAGACTTTGTAATGTAAGTACGATAGTTTAGTTTATATTGGCATTTGATGTACCTTACTTATTTCAGTCGGGAGCCCGGACAACTGCAAGTGGTTAATGAAACTCGGGTAAGATACATCCAGGCCATTGTCTTTAGCCCACCTAATGGAAAAATTAAGGTGACTTTTAAGTGCAATGCCCTTCAAAGTTTACAAATGCACAGTGCCAGACTCGCTCAAAATTAATAAGTGATGACGAGTAAGATAATGACAAACTTTTAATAACATAACAATAGATAGGAATATCAAAACAAAGATATAATTCAACAAGCAAAAATAATTTCTACTTGTTTTATAGCTCGAGGAATTCCTTTAAGAATGAGAAAATTTAAGATTATGTTTACAGTAAAACCACTAGAAGAATAAATGCAAATTATTTGAACTTGACGCACTATACAGAAGACTTCAAATTATACAGAGATTATGGTTTTCAACATTATACACAGGAAACATTACTCTAGTTTACGTGACACCATTTCTTTTTAAGAAAAGCTTATGCTTAAATTTGCTGTGTTGGCTATACGTTCAAAATTGAATGCCTACACTTAAACAGATTCAAACATACTTACAACGTGTGTTGAAACAAACACTGTTGTCTTAACGTTCAAAACGGTGTAATTATATTTGTATGATGATCTGCTACTACGTTATGTATCACACGTGTACTGACTTAATACTTCAATTTCTAAGCGGCGTCCACAATACAAATACTAACTAGGTCGTGACCTATCACCCTTGAATATTGTGTAGCTAAAGTACGTCTAAAGATTTCACAAAATAAGACAGAAATTTTATCTCAATAAACTACATATACTAATAATATTTAGGTGTTAAATTGTATTAAGTGTAAAAGAATAAATATGATTGATTCAAGATGACAGCAAAATAAAATGAGACTATTTTATGAAAACAGAATTTATTAAAAACCTTGAAAATTATAATTGATTAGTACTGACTAGTTTAAATTGATCGTTTTTTAGGGCATCTGCTCAAAAATATTAGAATATGTAAAAATTATGAAAATATATGTGATACGGATTCTGGATGTTTTACCTAATTTACTAAATTACAAACGAAACCAAATAACTACATAAAATATAATGTATTAAATTTCTCACACCAGCACATATAGCTGAAAACGTAACTTGACCTGTACGAAAATCTTCTGTAGCTTTAACAACTTGCAAAAAAATATATATATATAAATATATATTAACAACTTAATGCTCTCCGGTAGAATCACTTACAATAAAAGTTCTCAGGGCATTTAAATAAGAGAATATTAGCAACAGTTCATTTAAGAATATCCGAAGTCGTACGTGGAGGTGTGCGAAAATATAAGGCTGGATAGCACCGGTAACTTTCTTCTTCAGTTTGAAGTAGATTCAACAACGAAGACGCTCAGAATCCCGTGAACACCAGGAAAATAGTCTCTCTATCTCAATAGAGACGGAATGTCGTCCTCGGCGACGTCAGCCATCTGGTTCGAGTCCAGCCTCGCACCACACGTCCAACATCTGTGGCTGGTTCGACACGTTTCCTCCTCACTAACACCGGACCCCTCTAGTCCACAATTGTTCTGTCTTTGCCCTCCGATGTCACTCCTCGCACACAAAACCAAAGCTATTTTCTTTGGATTTAACAATAATACGTAAAGTTAGAACATTAAATATTCAGCAGACAAATGTAAAATTAAATGAATAGTAAAATATTAAAACAATAATGAATTTAATTGTTAAACTGGTCTGGTTATCCTTAATAATTAAAAAATATTTTACAGTTACTTCCACAAAATATCTGAAACATTAAACATTATTTTAAAGTTAGCTGCCTGGAATGTGTAGGCCAAATCTGCATATCACAACGGTTCGACTCTTATTACTTTTGTTTATGACTAATATGAACAAATCAACTGTAGTCTATAATCATCTTAAGATGCTTAGCTCTGTATATAAAAACTGTTCACTGACTGACATATCAAACTTCAGCTCAAACCGCTGGACCTAGAAACGTGGGTTACATTTAAGTTGTGGGCGAGCATTAAGAAGGAATTTTTCCGAAATTCCATCCCTAAAGGGGTATAAAGAGTTGAAATGTGTTTTCTAAGGTTTTATAAGTTACTCTATATTATAGTTTTCTTTGTTGTGATTTCGTTAGGTTTTTACTTTTGTGATTTGAAGATAAGTAGAGCCATTTTACTTGCATTTAAGCCTACATGTAAACTATGACATCAAACATAATTATTTATTTCCTAGTAGTACCAATATCTTTAATGTCACTAACTATCCCGTGGTTAGGTACGAATATAGAAATTATTATGTTTACAACGTAGCACTCTGACTAGTAACTAAACTATACAAACATGCAGTTGACTACAATTAACGACAATCGATAAGGGACGATTGATGAAACATTATATTTATTGAAGTCGATTTAATAGTAGTCTTAAATTAAGAATCAATGTCACAGTAAATTAACCCTTAACTAATCAAAGAGTCATTTTTTTAAGTAAATTAACTAACCAGTTGTATTTTTTTAAAGAAAAAGATTATGTTCTGAGGAATTTTTTTTTTTGCGAATTACAGAAATTAAAAATAAATTTTAGAAAGTAAGTAAGTAGTATTATCATGCCGACTTTGGCACAATTGGATCTAAGATAGGACCCAGTAGTCGAAGATTGTCGATCGCGTTCGGCTTAGTTCGGCTCGGTCGCCATCTTGTAACCCTACACTAAGGTTAATTCTACTACAGGTTAGAAAGAAAATAAGTTTTCTTATGGGAAAGCTTGGCACAGGGAACATTTCTGACACTAGTTTCACTTCAGTCGCTAAGAGACCAGATAAATATGAAACCATAGTAAAATTGAATTAAAATAAACTTGGAAATTATTTTAGTCACTTATTTAATTTTAAAGTGAAAATAAACCGATTTCCCGTTTTAAATTATCAACTTAATGTAATTTAAAATTCAGGAAAGCTCTGTGATTGGTCAGTTTGGTGCACTAGCGATACCAGCGCTCAAGTGACAGAAATTTTCCCTGTGCCAAACTTATAACATTGATCTTTCTAGAATTAACCTTACATACACCCACCGCCATCTTGGATGACGTCATGGCCGACATCTTGGTTTGATGTTACAATGACCTTGACCATTACCTAAAGGTCAAAATTTCAAAACTACAAACATTTCTATTTACCATCTTGTCTACAATATCTGCTGTCAATTGTTTTACTTAAATGTAAGCAACCGTCTTGGGTGTTTCCTCTAAAGCTTCCGAAAATTTTCGATTTCGAATTCCAACCAAACACAGCTCATATTTCATAAACACTTTTGTATAACATTAGTTTAATTTAAAAATAACCTACCCAATGTGCCCAAACGAGATTCCTTAGTGCTCCCACCACTTTATTTACGTGAATAATCATAGTGTAAGCTCACATTACCCCTCATAAAATTAATCGACTTTCCTTTATCAAACACTATTAGCATTTTATTTGAATGTAAATGCTAGAAAGCCTAATAATGTAAACCAAACACTTATCTTAACTATACCCGAATTATTTAAAATGAATTTAATAAATAAAATACAGGGGTTTTCTACGAGTCATCCCAAATTTTTCGATTTCGCATTCCAACCAAACCCTACTTACAGTTAAGAAAGAACAATATGTTTCCCCAATCACATTTTTCACATTTATACATGCATACTACTAGTATAGATCCCGATGTCCCGAATAAAATCAGTCGGTATTCCTTAGCTAAAACTTTATTTAACTTTTAAAAATGGTAAATACTTATAACACTAATAACTTAAATCACGACCCTTATCCTAGATATACTCGAATGCTTTCCAAAAAATTCTATGAAATAAAGATGTAGGAGTTTTCTCAGACTCTTCCAAAAAACTTTCGATTTCACATTCCAAGCAAACCCTTGACATATTTAATAAATAACATAATTTTACATAAAATCTATTTAATGAAATAAACAACCGATACATTGTAAACAAACGAGCTTCATTAACACACTGGCTTCCCCCCACCACATCACCTTGTCTACGATTTCCATCACCAACTGTTTACTTACGTGTAGGCAGCTATCTTAAAAAATGAAGTTTCCTCCTGGCCTTCCGAAAATAATTCGGATTCACAATCCAGCCATGTACTACACTTACATAGTATATGAAAACATTTTATATAAAATCAATTCAGTTTATAAATAACCAATACATTTATGTTACCCGTACGAACTCCATTGACACACTGGAGTCCTCCAGCACTTTTTACCTGCAAACATTAAGTCACTAACAGACACCTACCACCGCTTCCCTCCTATCATTAGCACTAACCTTTCAACTTTCCCCCTCTCCTAGGGCGAGCACATGCATGTCCATCACAAATCCTACACGTTACCATTTTATGGTCACAGCATGTTATTTCTCCCCGATGAGTCACCATACCATGATGTCATCCTAATCTCTCTCTCTCTCTCTCCTTCCGAACTACCACATGCAAATGTCGCTGTATGGTGCGACACTAATATTTTATCTTCCCTTCCCAACCAAACCCTCATCCATCTAAAACTTGGCCAGTGAGTCACCATCTGCACTCTCGGAGGCGACATGTGACACTGCTGATAGTTTGCTTGCCCCCCTCCACCTTCCTTTCCTCAACAAAGCCATAAGTGTGCGCGTCGTTGGCCACAATCTCGCTTAGCTTAACAGTGGTTTACCTGCACCGCTGTACACATGTTCCCAAGCAAGTATAAATGTATACTCTCTAAACCATTACAAGAACTGGAACATACTGTTACAAGTTTGAGCAAAAACTTTTCATGTGGGCAATACCCATGAGTTCTTTTGGGATAGAGATCTTATAGTTAGAAATAGAAGAGTTAAATTAAGTACTGGATTTAATAGCTCAAAAAACTACGAAATACACAAAACAGTAATCAACTATAACTCACACAACACAATTAGTTATGCACACAATTAGTACTGAGCCACAGAAAATTAATTAACTTTGACAATTAAAGCACAAGAATATTTACCATTAATCAATTAAAGACTACAAATCACAATTAAAATTCAGTCATATATCCAATCAACAGTCTCTCAAATAGTGACAATGTACATCTTAACAGTCCTAAGGGAGGATGGCTTACCATGTACAATGCAGCACCTAGAGTGCACCATTGTCTTCACTCTTGAAGTGTTCGGTTCGACTCCCGTCGCACACCTCCTTCTTCACCTGTCGACCCGCAGCAGAAGCCTTCTTGTCTCACCCAGTACTGCTCCGAAGGTTTGGGCCTGTAGCCTCGCAGTAGACTTCGAAGTCACCAAGATGTCTTCCTGACATCACCAAGATGTCCTCACCAGCCTCTCTGCTCAAGCTTAGCACCTCCTCCGAGCAGGACCAATAGCGAACTCTCGAAGCACTCCTTCTCTTGAATCACCAGGTAGACAGTCTCCTCAAGTAGCCAGTTACAGCCCTCCTCGACACAACACCGTCAGAGTTGTTCTCCACAGCTCACCGCCTCTGCCGCACTCCAACACAACACCACAAGTGTTGTTCGTCCTCCCTACAGCCCGCTGGCGTCACAAAGCCTCGACGCCGACCACCGCCGCCGTGATGCCATTCTCGAGACGCCATACCTCGCCAGCTCAGTCGCGCCGACACACAACACAATAGTGTTGTCTGTCCCTTCTGCAGGGCGCTGATGTTACTCAGCCTCGACACCGACCATTGCTGTCATGTTGCCATCCTCGAGACGCCACAGCTCGTCAGCTCCGCCGAAGTTACATCAGCCTCGACGCCATCGTGATACCGCCCCCAAGGCGCTGGGTCCTCTTCATCCCTGTGCTGCTGTCAGTGTCTCCTCTCGGCGCGTCACTTCCCACGATGCCCATTGCCGCCCCAGTGGTAACGCTGCCCCTAAGGGCACTGCCTCACACCACTGTCGGTTCTCACTTCATACTCGCTGACTACAAACTCATACTTATCCTCTTCAGACTTCCGACTCCAGACTGACTGCACAACACTAGACTCTCCAACACTCACTGCAAGACTAAGACTGACTCGTCAAGACTGACTCACTGACTGACTCGTCAAGACTCTTTACGACTCTCACTTCCAGACTCCAGACTGACTCGTGTTGCACAGTCCCGAGGCTTTAATACGGCCCCTTGAGTGACGTCAATGGCTGATGAAATATGGTGACCTGAGGTCTAAAAATAGACATTACCTCGGTCGTGCCTGTGGGTAGTCACGTATTTGCACTGGCGTCATCGGGGAAACCCAGTGACGTCTCTCGGGAGATGCGACATAGCTGCGAAAACCCATGACATCACTGGTTGACTCACAGGGCTGTCCACCTAGAATGATGTAATGTGTCCGCTGCCAGGCCAACATGCAACAATACTATTACCACCCCCTACATCATGGCTGTACCTTAAGGCTGTTCAAGGGCCTCGGACATGTAATGAAAATCAATGTAACATAAGGAATTCATAATATATATGTAGCAAGTATGTGTTTGGTACCTACTTAATAAAGTTTTGGAACTGAAATAGCTTTTGTTTCATTTATTTTAATGAGTCTTCTGTCCTAATTTAATTCATACAAATCATAACTATTTTCTTTTCCTTAAGTAAAACTTGAAGATAAATAACTATGAAATGTACTCAAGATCAGAGCCTGACAGTTTCATTTGGTTAAAACCAGCAGATTAATTTTTATTTAGTATTAAACATCATTAA
>PNEQ01120911.1:0-16973 GCA_003012365.1 Medauroidea extradentata
TTTAGTCTCATCGTTGTTTTGTTGTATTTCTGTTTGTGTTTTTGTCTCGTCTCATCGTTGTGTCGCATGTCAACTTAGCTATTTTTATATTCTTGTTATTTCTTTTATTTTCTGTTTGTTCATTGTTTTTATCTGACCAGATTCCAGTTTTGGAATTTCATGTTGTGTATGTATCCTGATGACTAAAGCATACTCTGCACATTTATGTTTTCTTGTATTATTTTTAGTTTTCTTTTAACAGTCATTTATTTCGCAATGGAGTATGTCCAAGTAAATAAATCCAGTCAACCCATATAGTGCTCTTCCTTATCGTCGAACAAAGTGAACGTTGTCAGCGCAATTTTAATCTTATGTTTACCTAATTTAAGTGCGGCTAAACCTTCTTAAATAAATGCTATTCTAGACAATTTTATATTTTGATTAGCAAACTAAATCAGCTTATTTGTGTAACCAAAGACAACTTTCATCAGCACGTACCACTGGAAAAGCAATGAGAACTAGGCCAATGAAATAAACCTGAGGCTTTGTACAGAAAACAATCAAATCTTTTAAATGTGAACTCCTAAACTAGGCCTATATTTTGAGACCATGTTTTTCCATTGGCCCTATACTTTTTCCTTGCAACTAGACACACGGCAATCTAGTCAAGAACTGTGGGATATTACAACGATTAAAGTCGGGATTACGATGACTTCACGTTCACGTATCACTTACCACTTTATCACGTTCACGTCTACGTAATACGGAGTAAATTGAGAGGTCGCATTACAGTCCTTCACGTAAGCCGTAATCAGGCAATGAAAAATGTCGTGGAAACAGTCGTCGAGTATGAAATTAATTGTGTCTCTTACAGCACACAAGTGTATCTGGACATTAAGTAAACTTTGATGAAGAAATTTAATTCCTAAAATAATTTACATAAGTTCAAAAGAAACTGTCATAACAAGACATATGTTTATGGTAATTGTAGGTTATATGCTAAGTGCCATTCTGATATTTCCTAGTATTAAGTACCTATATTTTTGTTACGTTGCAAGTTTTACCTAGTAGAGAAAACGGTAAATGATGCAAACTATAACAGAGAGGTTAACAAAAAAATTACCCAACAAATTAATTCTGTAAAATCAGACTTTGAAAATACGACCACAAGGTAGGCCTAGTTGAAGTCGTATTTGTAACAATTTAACTTTTTTACAGCTGCTTGAGTACAACCACTAGTATTATTATTCCTGCCTTATTTTTCAACTATAGCACGGTTATAATTAATTTGGAGATTATTTTCGGTTATGTCAAGATAGAGTACTTACAAATAAGCTAGGCACATAACCACTAATTGTTTCCCTATTCTTAAATTGTATTTCAACTATTACACCCTAACAAATAAGTAGTTTGAAAGTTGAGGGTACATGCACACTGAATTCTAATACAATTCGTTATTTTACCATGTTAACGATGTAAGCCTAATATATTCTTGATGGTTATGTCGCCTAGATACAAATACAGTATCATAAAACCAGTTAATTATTGTCAGGTAATTACGTTAATGCCTAAATAGTGTGTGGAATTATTTGATAAATATTACAAGCTGTCTAAACTACTACGCCTAACCCTTCGAACATTGATTTCGAATTGCGTTACACTGAAAATAACGTAAAAAACGCAAAAACAAAGTCAAAGAAAAAATGACACAGCAGCAGACATTAACTCCTTCGAAATGTGATTGGCCCAGGCGATCACGTGGTATAACTTCACATATCACTTTAACTTAAAAGCTTGACATCGACAAGCATTTCGTTACGTGAAAGTGAACGTAAGTATAAAGTGGCGCGACCATTAATTGGTCTCGTTCAAGTGCGTTTGTCCTATCGCCTTCCAACTAATATTAGACAAACTCTAAATACAAAAAATATATATATAAAATAAAGAATCGCGAAAGAAAAACAGTAGCAATATTGATACGGAATGAAGGATTTAACTAAGCAGCAAAAAACAAATACATTTGAAGCTACAAACAAACATTCCAAGCACTGAAAATTAGCAACAACGCATGACATTTAAATTAATGGGCGAATCATTTTTGCGTCTGCAGATCATAAAAATAGTTCAAAACCACCAGATTAAAAACTATCAAATCAAGCAGCTCTCAAAACTGACGCGGAATGAGCAAATTACCAATTCAAAAGCGAAAATAAAACTGGCTACTATAATTATAAAAACCTCAAATTTGGTCCGTGTTTATAAACAGTGCTTTAAGTTAAAAAGTGATAATAGTAATTATAAACTCGGACATAGTACAGCATTTTCAAAATAACGAAACACGTAAGGGTGTACGTTCAGTTCGTTATAACGAAAAGGGGTTTTAAACTTATTTTATCTGGTTCGTTTTATTATTTGCGTAGACTATTTAAATTGTTACAAATTTGTTTTCATCCATGTTTTCTTCTCAGTATTCCATTACTGGCGACTAAACAGTGTCTTGCGCCACCTTTGTATGTACTCTAACGCTCCGGACATTGTTAAATAAAGTACTTCTTCTTTCAGGGGTATTTATTTCTTTGTCTTTGCTGCTGAAATCCGTTTCCAAGGCGCGAGCTAATTTCCTTATCGATTCCCAGTTCCCGGCTGCCTGATCGCATGCTGAGTGAGGCGCAGAACCTTCAAAGGAAGCTCTAACGATCCAGAGAGAGGGTACTCGGACCATTTCAGCGTCATTTAACTACTCCCGCGACTCTTCTGTGACGTCTGGTCTGTTACAGATGACTTCTTCGACTTTCCCGTAAAGCCTTGCGACAGAAGTTTGATCGCTTCACATGCTTCTTTGGCAAAGAGACGCCTGAAAGTGCTTGAAAAAAATACGTAATTTTTAATATCTTTTCCAACACTTTAACTTTTAGAAATTAAATGAAATGTCATTCCCCTTCAATTAAAAGTTATTTTTCATTACATACAGTACGTGTGAGAACGTGTAAAAGTCGGAAATTTTATCGTGGTTTGCTCGTAAAAATACTTGAAAATATCCTTATCAAAACAATCTAATATTTTGCAGGGAAGTGTATCCACTGAGCTAATTTAGGGTACCTTCATAATCACGCAAAGAAATGCATCTGTATTTTTTTTGTCATAAATAAGCTAAAATTGACAATGGAATGTGTTTTTCCTCTGCTTTATAGCAAATTAATCCTGAATAATTTTCACTGCAAATTATTTCATTTTAGGGATTATAATATTGTTTCTACCTGTACGAGCAGAGAACTGTATAACTGTGACCTTGACACGCTCAATTATTTTAATATTGGAAAAAGGCATTTATTTTAATATGGTAGAGTTTAGCAGTGTTTGATATAATTTTTTTCCCCCTTAGAGCATAATTTTGATACTGGCATACCGCAGACCGAAGTAAAGAATATTCACAATCACAGATTTCAATAGTTTTGTATTATTATGTACTTTACGAAAAATGCAGTAATTCACTTAAATATGTGTTTCGAGCACGGCCGTAGAAGAACAGGTCTGGACACTCGCCTATCTAACAATGTATTTTGCTTGACCCCCTTGTTGTTTGGCTGTAGTTCGTCAAGTTACCGAGAATGTCGTACTTTTTGACGCTGTTTTCCGGGCGGTCGGACTCAAACGCTGTCCACTTTTTTTCCATTGTTAAATTTATGAAGTAAATAAAGATTGCTGGAGCCTTTTCTTAAATTTGTGAGCAAAGAAAGTATTTAATAAATTGATAAAACATACGTTTTGATAAATTGTTTATCCTAACGGAAAGGAAGTGGGCGGAGTTTAGTCCGACCGCCGTAACATCAGCGCCAATAAAACACAATCTTCTCGGTAACTTGGTGAACTACAGCCAAACAACAAGGAGGTCAAATATCCAGGCGAGTGTCCAGACCTGTTCTTCTACGGCCGTGGTTTCGAGGCAAAGTGTGTGCCCGTAGAATCCTTTGTACTGCCACGCAAAATTGTTAAATGGAATTCGTCGTATTGCTCGAGTTTTCTGGCTAGAAATGAACAACTACGTGTAATAACACTAAACCTTTCAAATAACTATTGTTTGTACAGAACTTGAATTTAGTTTCAGTGAAGATGGAACATTACATCGGAAACTATCGAGCGAGGTAAGTCAGTGGTAAAATTCTGTAATCGCATCAGAGTGTTGGACTCGGGTTCAATTTCTGGTACTGCCATTCAGATTCCGTTCTTCCAAGTTGTTCAGAAATCACGCATGCCGTGCCTAATCCCTTCACTATCCTGCCCTCTCCCGTGTTTTTTTTTTTTTTTTTTTTTTGTACATCGGAGCAGTTGGTTTTCTTTCTCAAATGACCTCAAACGTTTACAAGACGTCGAGCTACGCTTTGGAAAACCGTCCATGGTGCGGTCTGTTTAGACAAAGAACCAGAAGTCATTTACCTAACGTTAGTAAGAGTCTTTATCTCGATCGTTAGGTATTGCAAGCGAGACATTTCGTTTCAACTGGCAGAATTTGCGATTCTACATCTCTTCTAACAAAAAATTCCACAGTCCGTTCAGAAGTTTCGTTTGTAACAAACAATTAATATGTTATTGTAGTAGTTTATCACTAGAACAAGTATGACGGTCAGTTTCTGCCGGTGAGTAACAATTATTTCGTGTACAAGTGCATCTTGTTAGTTCATGCTTAAGACTGTATAATTTCATAAATAAACACTTTATTAATAACGACATGACTAAAATTTTACAGTGATATGACTGGATTTAATTTAAAATAACTAGCAATATAATATACATATTTTTTTATTTGTTTCAATACTACTGTAACCATAAAAAATCTATCATTTCTCTAGTTCATGTCAAGAAATATATAAATAAATTACTAATTGACTGGCTGCTACTACTTGATGTTACTCGGCTAAATATTTTTTTAATCTGTATCCTTTTTCTCGATCTAAATGTTACAGTACACAAAAATTTTAGTAGATTCTTTGTACACATTGTTTTCGTTTTTCTGTGCTTGTCTGAATTTTATTGAACGTCTGTAGTTGCTTGTTTTTGTCATATATCATCACTCCAATTTTTATTTTTTCGTATGTATCATGTCACTATACGTCTCATTTCTGACGTTCACAGTCTGTTTTAATGACAATTTATAATATGGTCACTTCCACTAACAGTATTTTATAAATATACATGCAGGGAATAATTGAAGTTCATTTCCTATTGTTTAAACAAAATGTCACTTAATTTCCAACACTATTAAAAAAAATCATCACGTTGAAAGTAAATGTACCGTACAAATTGTTTAGTGTATTACAAGAAAAAATTAAATTTTTTCAGAGAATTTTATAACCACTACTTAAACAACCGTATTTTGAAAGTCTTTACAAGCTACAGTGGTGAAGAAACCCGACGTGGAATCTTATAGAATGGGCCTCGAATACATTCCTCAGGAATTGAGAAAATCACCTGCCAGTCTGATTAGGTCTATAACTAAGCAAATAGTTTATCTATTTCGGATACTGGACGATTTTTATTTCTGAGTTAGTACAATTTGCTGATTTCCTAGTGAACATGTACCCCATGACATTAATATAGAAGACAATAAACTAACGTAACTAGCCAGGCAAATATATGTTCTGCTTTGCTGAGAAGATTACCTGGCAATAACCCCACAACTTCTCTAGGGACCAATTAAATATCACTCTTTATGGGTGCAATGCAGAATTAGCACCAGGGTTGCCTCTGATTGTGCTGTAGTGGAATAAAATACGCACACATAGGTGTACAAGATGTCACGAGAGGGGTACAAAATTGTTGTAAAAATTCACCTATCAATTACTTCGGGCAAAGTTTCCTTTCTTTGTTCGCGTGCGTGCAGCTAAAAGACATGGAGGTTTATTTAGTTCTGACTGTGACTAGATGCAGAATAACTTATATAACAACACAGGCCACGTCTATGTTTTAGCATGGCGAAAAATGGATATCATTCACCTGGTGAGAAATAATTGAAACCATGGCATAGAATAAAATGTATGTACTGTTCTCTGTGGAACTACGTATGTAATTTTAATGAATGTAAAATATATGAGGGTGCGCTTTGGTCGAGTGGTCTGATGTCTGATGGCATATGTAGGTTCCACTGGAACTGAGCCGTAGTTGATTTAATTAATATGAAAACGTATCTCTATGTCCCCGCCAGCATTAGAGTTTTCTTAAATACTACTGCAGCCTGAATTTATTTTTGGTAGTCTTGTTGTCTATGCTTAATAGCCTACATCTTATTCGGCTAGTTACTAACTTGCCTCAAGAAAACAGATAGATTCATCCACTTCTGTGGTCCTTCTTTCATAATATCCCTTACAACAAATTAGATTCATTGCGAAATCCATTCTCACTGAGATTTAATATATTAAAATGGGATTAATTACTTAACTGCTCGTTCGCAAAAAATTCCAATGTCAACGCCAGTTCAAAATGGAGTTTTCTATTTTGATTGTGGGCCTACACAATTTGCCAGTTTATTTTCTGAAGTTTCGAACTAACTTACGCTAACATTTCTGTACACAATTCATCGTAGAAATCGGGTTCTCACCGATACTTAGTTTAGCCGTCGATTGCGCCTACTGCTCACGTATAGCTGCGTCGCTGTATACGCCCACTGTGTCGCACAGGTTCTCCTGTGCTGTGCTGCGCTGTCCAGCCTCACCTGCGCTTCAGCGTACGTCCGGCCTGAACGTCAGTAGAATTAATTAAAAAATAATAAATCGGTCACGTAGCTGGAATTTTTTCTTGCCTCTGAAGACCAGAAGTGAGGTAGCGATAAGGGCGACACGGACACGCACATCAAATGTTCAGTAGTCCCTACGTACGAGCCAGCCTCTCTAGTGTACTGCTTCTATGGTGAGACTTTAAGGCCATTCTCTGTAGTTTCTACTGTCTTTGCGATAGTATTTTTTAAACTTAAACGAGAGCGGATATCAAAAAGTTGTTTGGCAGTTTTGTTTAGAATGGTTATTTCCGTGATAGCTAATATTTGCAAAGCAAGAAATTATATGGTTTCGGCTAAAAGTCAATTATCCAGAATTTCGTTAATTACATAATTAGCCAACATGGAGAAGACGATTTTAAACAAAACTGCCAGACCGATTTTTGATGTATGTTCTCGTTTAGGCGTAAAAAATTAATAACGCTGAACAAGTAGAAACTAGAGAATGGCCTTAATCGGTGCTCTGATGTAGCGTTGTTGTTGTTTGAGACTACCCACAATACACTACAGTCGTCGTCCTTGATGGGTGATTGGCTCCCCAAGCTTGTACACCTATCACTATAACAGTGCCACGTTGCACAACACATAATAAAATATGGCACTTGCCTTTATATCTGCAAACATTCATAATTTTACTTAGTGCAAAACGGAACTTAATTCCAAAAAATGCGCTTTATACGGGACCAATAATTTGGTGAAATGACATCTGTACCAGTTAGTTTCACTGCCTTATGTCCGCATCTGTAGCTCTGCTTTATGGTTAGCGATTGGACGTGTTTAACTGTTAGGCATTTCGCTGCGATAGCAGACGTGTGGTTGGTGTCGCAGTAAAATTACTCTTATTGAAACAGTCAAATTTTGAAACATCTTTCCACAAAGACACGCTGTGTAACAATACAGCAGAACTACAAAGTTTCACGTGAGGCACTAAAGCAAGTTATAGTAGAAATCTTATCGCGAAGAACATGTGTCCCTGCCTATTGATTCTGGCTCAAGATAATCTTCCATAAAAATATGCACGCATAACCCTTCTGCAAATCAGAAGCCGTCTAGCTACAAAAATGAAACATTTCACGCCCTAACTTTGCCTTGCGAATGAGGTGTTCGCCACTTTTTTGTACCATCAAAGTCTGTGGTCCAGATCCTATTTTAAACTCGTATTCTCTTCCGTCCATTTCCGCCACACTCCCATCATTGTAGTAGCATTATGACCAGTACTGGCAGTGATTTTGTGGTACAAAAATCCTTCTTCGGAAAAGCCGATTATTCGGCATCATTCAGAATTCTATTAGCGTGCTTGAAATATGCATTCTACGTCGACTAGACATATCCAGCAGTATAAAGTTAACACCTTATTTTGTAGAAAAGCTTATCTGGATAGGCTTCTCATAACTTTATTCTGTTATACACATTAAACACTTCAGTTCCAAAGATGACGCTGCGTTTCATTGCTTTCCATTCCGTATGATTTTCGTTTCAGTTGCGTTCCCGTCATTCCCCACAAACCAGTATATTGACATTATCGTTGGTTTGACCACTACTTCTTCAGTTTATATGTATTCTAATTATAATAAAACTATCTGTCCTCGAAACACTACGAGTGCAAGACAATAGAACTGCGTCTTGTTTAAGAGTCCTCACTACCCATGCTGTTTCTCTCCTACTTTGTACATGTACTCAACCCAACTTTCCTATGCTCGATAAATAAAGAAAATTACACCCACGGCTTCTGTTTGTGACATAGAGTTGCAAACCAGGTAGTGAATTATTATTATTAAGTGTTTACTGCATAAGTTGTAAGTGTGGGTATATTGGAGTATTCATTTTTAATAACTGTTACTTTTCTTTGTAAATTTTTGTACTAAATTTTCACTTTAAAATATTTTTAACTCTTGTATAACAACAATTTTTAGCTTACTTTCTGAAGGAAAGAATGTTTATGAGATCCCTTTCTTGTTTGATAGAGTATCTCGTTTACTCTTAAAACTTTTGAACCCATGAACGTTATTCGTTCAGACTCGGCAATCTTACTGTGTTTAGCAACTGCATATTCTTAAAACATCTTTATCAAGAGTTTCCTTTCTAAATGACGGTTACTAAATTATTTTTGGCCCTTTTTCATAACAGAGAAACGAATTGAGTATATTTTTAAAGCTCTAATATTGTCGAAGACAGCAAGGCACGAGTCAAAAGTATACATTAATTTTTTTTATAGAAACTACTACACAGATTGTAACAACGTAATATATTTTAACAATCCGTCGTCCAAGTTGTGATTTTAGTAAACTTTATTGTTGTATGTCAGCCATTTCGGAAGACAGTACGATATGAATTAGAATTTATTGATTTGTGGACATACGCCGTTGCTCATGTTTTGCTGATCAAACTTGTGTTGGATGACAAAGTTGTTGTCTAATTGTAAATTTCCGTTGCAACAAACATTTAAAACCACGACATGAATAAATACTATTTTTTTTAATTGTATTTTGGTAACTACTGGACTGCATGTAACCACATTTAAAATTTGACATTTTATCATCCAAGCTTTGATTTTCGATTTTGTATGGTTTATTATTGTAGGTCTACAATTTTGGAAGAGAGTGGCATTAGCAAATTTACATGTCAGATTTCGTGAATTATTTTACCAATAAAATAATGTGATAGTACTTCATATGGTTTTAATATATTTAATTCCACCATTTTGAAAGATAGCATGAAATGAATAAAATTTAATGATAAATTAAGAGTCATTAATACTTGTCCGATTGCAATCACGTGTAATATTTTAACACTTTATCTGATGATACAAGTTTAAATTTTAGTAGGATTTTGGTAGGTCCGTTTATTTGGATGAGAGCACAACGTGAGCATATATTTTACCATTATTCGGACAGATTTTAATAGATTGAAAATGTTAACACTTAACCATCCAATATTTCACTCCACATACTCCTCTATATTTTACTAATTGATGTATGACTGCCATTCTGAAAGAACTCAACACATGAATATATTATACCGTTTAAAACCCATTTGGAGAGATATTTGACTAATTGAAACCAAAATGCTTAATTTAATTGCTAAACGTGTCATTTTATAATTCATTATGGTTTATTGGCTATTCTTATTTGAAAAAATTAATGTTTTTGTCGTATTTCTGGAACTCAAGAACTTTTTCCACTGTTTCTGTATCAATCATGAACAATCATTTTAAAAACATGATACAGTGTAGAAGTTTACGTAAAGAATACGTAAACAAAACACATATTATATGACTGAAGGGCATGGAGAGAGGATTTGATATTCCACAATGTATCACAACTGAGTTATGCACATTTAAAGATAGTGTATAATTTGACAAAAAAATTTCATTAAAATCATAGGTATACAACAAAAAATTTAGGGATACCAATGTCTTTCCCTATACCCTTCAATTATGACATCGTACTTGCAAACGTGTATACATATTATGTATTCATGCAGAAAATTACTATACATGATTACATACGTATGTTCATATACGTAAAATACAACCACGCATAAATAGCATGGATACGTGCATGTATTTATAAATGTGTTCTAACGTAAACGCATTCTAACACACAAGCATGTACGCATACATACTTTTTTATTCTTATTTTTACCGATAGCATTAAATGTATAAAACTGCTGGTTAGTTTTATTGTTAGCACACATAAAACAATACCAGTGTGTAAAAAGACGTCATTGCGCTTCAATGAACACAAATCATTTATCTTGCAGGTATTTGTCTTAACAATTTTCTTTATCATTGTAGTTCTGTACTTTTATTTATTCGTTGGTGATTTACTCGTTTCTATTTTTATGGTTTCAGTTAGTGAACATTTAATTTGATAACTTTGGTGAAATAGGCTATTCTTGCTCAGACAACAGTTATTTGTTTCAGTCTAATGTTGGACTTTGTACATCCAGTTTTTTATGTGGTCTGCTTGTATTTTTTTATTAATCATTGTTATTTGTACTATTTAAGTTCGTTTTTTAAAGTAATGTATTATATTTACAATATATATATATATATATATATATATATATATATATATAGGCTATATATATATATATATATATATATATATATATATATATATATATATATATATATATGAGATATTTTACCTTTCTAACGCTTTTACGTAATCAGCTAAGCAGTTATGAAGGTACACTCTAAAAATAGTTTGTAAATTTGCCACACGTGCGTATAGGAGCGATAAGAAAATAGGTATGATAGAATTGTTTCCCAGACATCCATGGTAACACTCCTAAACATTTTTATAAAATAGCCAATTGTATACTGAAGTTACCAGACTTGTATTGTAACAAGTGTAGAAGTTTGCCTAAGTACAAGGAGGAAGTATGGTCACTGTCCCATACTGCATTTAGGTTAACTACGTCCTAAACATTCTAGGAAGTATTTTTACAGTGTACGGTATATTTTTTGGTTTACTTGACAACACCACTGCCCCAAAACATTAAAATAACTATCCTTGACTATTTTTTTGAAGCTGGCTAATAAACATCGTGGCATTTGTTTGTAAAATCATGCAGTCGCCAGTTTAAAAAGGCCGAAACGTTTCTAACAATAATAGTTGGTAGAAAGGAATCGTATCGGAAAGTGAGTGAAGATATATCGGTCAGCACTCACATGATATGGCCGCAGTGTTACAGGCGGGAGGGGGGGATGCGGGAGATTCCTGAGAAGGCCTTCCGACCTGCGGCATCGTCCGGCACGATTCCCACATGCGAAAGTCCAGGGATCTGCCCGGCAGGGGATCGAACCCGGATACCCTTGGTGAGAGGCGAGTGCTCTAGCTACTGCGCCAACAGTGGCCGTCGTTTCGAAAAGAAATCACAGTTTTGCTTAAATCTTTTTTTATTTTTATTTTGAATCACAGAACACATAATCGTTTAGAAGTGATAGTTTGGTGGTTTCGGAACGCCCAGCCGAAACCCTTCAACCGCTCAGTAGCTGCAAGCAAAGTTACTATGATATTAACTGTTTAACTTCCCTCTCTCGCTTTTTATTATATATATATATATATATATATATATATATATATATATATATATATATATATACTCACATATTCTATTTCTCTCGCCTACACAGATTGTTTAGAAATGGAGGACAAACTTGCAACTTATCAAGACCGTTCTCAAAATTATAATAAGGAATTAAATGCTTGGTTTGATAAAATCAATGTATGATGTACAGTTGCTAGGAGACCAACATGCATTGCGAGCAACAAGTTAAAAGTCAATATATGTGAAGCAGAAAATTAGCTAAGATTTCACGTGTAACATATGACAAGGTGTTGACTGGTGAAACTAGACAATCAGCTTTGCAACGAAGAATAGCTCAAGGAGGACGATAAACGCGCAGCATTCGAATGACGTGACTGCGTAGACCGTCACATAACGGAGACTTGAAAAGAGGCGGAGCTTCAGTCAGGCGTGGGATATATATAATTCCTATCTCCATGGATACCGCAGCCGAGCATAACCTTCATTTAGCTGTTTGGCTTCACATGTCCCGGATGAAATGTACGTCAAGAAAATTGATTATTTGTTTGGAATCTGCCGTTTTTTCAGATAAACATTAATCTTATGTATTTACGTATCTTAACCATGAAATTGAAACTAATATTTTTTACCCTTGCGTGTAAATCTATGAATGCGCAACATTTTTGCTTTCTGCAATTAGCAACTAACAAATCAGCATGTTTGTAAACAAGTTTTGTTTCTCACAGTACTTTTCCCCTGCGGTGACGTCAGGGGGCGTGTAATTCAAGTCGTCCATTACAACGTTGAGTAACACAAATGCATACACCGCACACTTCGCATGTTAGATAGTACATACATGTCGGGGCACTACTTCACGGTTGGATAGCGACTTGGAGAGAGCTGGAACTTACACGAGTCCTGAGTATTGTACCAGAATCCTCGTATGTACGACCTGCAATATTACGATCCTGCGGGAGTGCAAAGTTGTGCACTGCAAGGCACCAAAGATAACCGTGCCGGTGTAGATGGCTGCTCGGTGACGCGCACGAACCTACATCGAAATGTAAGGCGACAGTTGCTCGCTACCGCTGGCGCACGAAACTGCGCAGCTGCCATTCATGGCTCACTTGCCCTACTTTCTGAAACACGACAGTGAATTTACTATGACGAACACTGCTGTCCCTGTTCGTAATACATATCACGTCGCTACGATACGTAGCAGGAGCTGGGTTACTATCACACTCGACCAAGTTTTGAATCTCGCTTTAACTACAACCTCAGTCGTCATTTACAAACCATTATTTGTAACGTCAGTATTTGTTAAACTATGCCCATTTATTATAATTATTACTGTACGGAGATGACAAACGTTAGTGACAGATGTAGGATAACAGGATTGTTTGCGTTTTAAATGCAGTTTTTTTTACTGAAAGTTCGAGTTTCCTCTAAAGTTTGTACATGCAAGGTCACGCAAAGAGGAACCATCCATTAATGACCCAACTTTACTTTAATTGCGTGAATTCGTATACGTAAATTTCTGTTAGGCAGTACCTAATTGCCTAATAAAAGTTATGATTATGTCTTCTATCGTCTGTAATATCGACACAGAGTTTGTCAGTGTATCATTCATCTACGAAGACCCACTACTTCGTGATTATCCTTTATTTCCTGTCACTTGTGTTTTATCCCTCTCTCGCTCTCTCTCTCAGCCTCCATCCCTCCTTCTAGCACTCTTTCTCTCCCTCTGCCTCTCTCTCTCTCTTATATATATATATATATATATATATATATATATATATATGTGTGTGTGTGTGTGTATGTGTGTTTTTAGTGTGTGTGTGTGTGTGTGTTAAACGAAATGCTTTGCGCATGTTTCGTTATAGGCCTACAGTTATACAGACTGGCATTGAATAAGTGTTACAAATTATTACGGGTGGTAGATAATATATAATGGACATATTCCATTATGATACATGTGTCCGACAATACCTCTTGATAACCGCAAATGACAATACAAAAGAACAGGGGTAGTAGGCAACCTGGATGGAGAGGTGACGTCAGGTTTGAACAAATATGTATGTGATCAACAGTGTTTTGTAAGCTGCCGCAGTGGTCGAGGGGACCCGACCTCCGTAGCGTAGTTGACAACGCAGCGGCTTACGATACGAGAGGTGCTGGGTTCGATTCTCAGGTCCGGCTGAGTGTTAATTTCTGTTCGTCTGTCTTAGTCCCAACGATACAGTCCTCCATTCTTCACAACACATGAGTCATTGGCCTAGAATAATACTTGGTAACTTGGCAAAATATTATTTTTAAATTTATTAATATAACATTTAAAAAATAAACACAAGGGGGTTAGACCTCTTGCCTCTCACCTAGGCGATCCGTGTTCGTGCCCCTGGTGGGTCCGCGCTCCGGTTTCATCGCATGTGTAAAACGTGACGGACATTGTCGTTTATCGGAGGGTTTTATCTGGGAACTCTCATTTCCTCCACCCTTCGCACTCCGTTGCTTCTCCATACTCATCTCATCTCACCCCATCGATTCCTCGGGCCGGAGGGCGACAGATCTGTCTCTCTTGTCGAACAGCCGGCCCAACCTTCACCCCCGCTTTCTCTCATACACAGTATAGCCCTGCCAGAGTGCGGCAAACACGTAGAAGTAATTCATTTTCATAATTTTTTGTAAAGAGTTATTACATCAGGTGCATACCTCCACGGCATGCGATACATGCTGTGTAGCTCTGCAACATGTGTCGCACATCATCGAAGGTCGCGTGCGTGTTTCTGATGTTCTGTAATGCAACAGTGCATCAAACTGGGTGATTCACATGCACCCACCTACACACAATATTCCAGGCACGTATTGTTTACATGTTGCATACTACCCACGTTCATAAGTTTCGCCATTTCCGGGTATAAGCAAAGGCGAAATTTCCGGACGTATGTACCATAGTAAAATATGTACAAATTTATCTCATCTACCACCTCTACCAATAGTGTTCAATGTCAACCTGTGTTATATGACTACAATGTATGTTAACGAGCATTCCTCCATATTCTCCAACGGGCGCTGTGTACGCACCTTTCTTTGGAATGCCTGTTCTTCAAATATATTACATAATATGTCATTTTCTCCATCTGAGCTGAACATTCTGCGATCGAGTGGTTAATGGCTTACCCTTTTAAAATTTTATTTGATGTGTTAAACTTCGCTGCATGAGTTCAAGCATACAAAATGCCATCATTATTAATAGCTGTATGCGTGCTTCAAATCAAAGTAAGCTCCAACTACTACTCGCAAAGACTTGTTCTGTCATCTGGCAATAGGTCAGTAGTAGATTTTTAGAGTTCTGAGCTGATGCACAAAATTACGTGTAGTTAATCCACTGAAACATGTAGAACTGAAATTGTGGCGATGAGAGCAGCAATAAGTAAAAACCCTTAATCCCCATTTGCTTCACATTGAATTAAAAGCATTATTGTAGGTATCATACTTCTGTTAAAATATGTACAAAAGTCATGTTTGGTTGGCGGCACTATTTGGAATGTTCCATCACAACCTGCTCTGTAGAAGTAACAAAATGTTCTGCAAAAGAAAGATACTCTTTACTCCTACCGAACAAATTGTTGTAGGAACAATCGAGACAGTACCGACAAACAAACAGGATTCTTGTCCCTATTTTAAAAAAGTATAGTACCTGCAATTATATATTTTATTTCTCAGTGAACATCGCAAGTGACCTTTGTGAACCGTTATTATTCTGCGTCTCTGTATGTGTAGCATCGCTCGTCACTATTCGCTACTTTATAAACGAATATCATTTTTTTATTTACGAAACAAGAGGAAAGTATCCACATATAACGATTTTACAAAGCTGTGTTTGTTGGAAATATAATATGCGTCGCTCTAGTTTCGCTCCCCACCCTCCCAATTCTCTCGCCCATCCCCACCCTCTTCCATCGGACGACCTTCTAAAGTGATTCCAATTTACGCGTGTGTCACATTTACATTTCACAAGCTTTGTGCTTGGTTTTTAACTGAAATACTGCGTAATTTAAACTGTAGGCTCATATATATACATATATATTATTGTCGCTTGTTCGTAATTCCTATATTCACTCGGTAACAAGCAGTGGGAAAGTGTGGTTCTGGTATACGAAGAGAGGACAAAAAATTCATTTTTTGGCAATTGAATTTTAATATCTAAATAGTAAGTTACTTATTCGATACCAAGCGGGGTTTTGAAACATTACTGGTATTATATTTCGAACCAAAATACGCCAGCCATGATTCACATGTCTGAGGGAAGAGGACCTACGTTAAGGGCCGGCTCGATCCATATGTTCAGTGTGGGAGAGATAGGGATTTCAATGTAAAATTGAAAGTCGCTTTGCGCATTCAGTTTTCATGATTTAACTTTCAAACAAGAATTGTAATACAGATTTTGAAGACGACTAACTCGCTATAAGACGAAAAAACTATTTTCGTTATAAAAAACGTATTAAATTGATAGTTTAAATATTAAAATCGCTGCACGTTTCAGGCTATGTAGTTTATTGGGTTAAATATTATATAGCGAATTCCGTTACGATTAAACACACAAATAAGTCAGTGGTAGCGTAACTGTATCTCATCTAGGAAAAGCGTGAGAGGTATTTGCGTAAATGAAAAATTAGCTGAGTAATGGGTTGCGTACTGGGCGGTGCGCGCGCATCCAGAGGGAAGCGGGGAGGTAGAGAAGGCGTGCGTAGTTGCCACGTCTGTTATCACCCTGAGGAGCGGCCTTGAGCAGTATCTGCGCGGACTCATCTGTAATCTGAGCTACACTACAAGGAAGTCGGCGGCCACATGTGAATGTTGTCGGTGCGATAGTGTAACAGAAAACGATCCACAATGGGAAGAGCGAAGTGTAAAAACAAACGACTGACATTATATAGCCACAGAGGTCTGTCAAAAGGAAAATGCAGAATGTTCATGTAGCTAAATTTACCAGGCATGCAGCATGCATTTACGTTTGTATGTATGCACCGTGACAGAATGTCATCATACCTTCAGGTAGATAAGCGTGTAACGGTTGTGGGTTTTACTATACATCTGTCTTTACTCAATGGTCTAACCACGCAGTACTGTAGAGTCTATATCTGAAATGAATAGTGTGTTGATGTACCGAACGAGTGTTATTGGTTTT
>PNEQ01120912.1:0-16973 GCA_003012365.1 Medauroidea extradentata
TTAAATGAAGGAAATCATCCAATCTATATATGTGCAGACGATAGTATAATACATGCTTGTTTGCTAGATGCATCTCGTGCAGTGTTTACAACAATTACCAATTTACGAAATTATATAAGTAACACATGTTGTGCTCCTGCTATGTTGTAGACAGGGTGCAACTGCATTTTCATGGCGGAGGTAAATGAAGTTGATCCACTTCAATTACATTTTAAACCTTGACTACAAATAAATATTGTTCTCGTTTCCAACAAATATCTTAAATTGCTACTGTTTAACACAGTGTATATACATCACTAAGACCAGTTAAATCAAAGTTTCGATATTGAAGTATCTAAATATTAAAATTTCCTACAATCGGTACAATATACTTTTTAAAATACAAGTATTAAAAACGTACGTAGTAATATAATACAATCGTAGAAACATTGTGACAGGCTTTATTAAACACATTATCAAAATACATAATTTAAAGTCGCGATACATTGCATAGTAATATTTTGGTACACAGTAAGAACAAGTAATTTGAAACACTGTTCGTCAGATATTTCGTGTCACTAAACAGAAAGTTTAAATGGTCAGCATTTTTAAAACCTGAATACGGTATGGATAATATACACAAAATCCAAGTCGCTGTGCTAAAAAATAAAAGTACACTGAATTCGATAAAATTCCACACGTGGTTCCCCGGATATATTTTTGTGATCAAAAAATGATCAAGTGGCCGTGAAAATTTTAACACGCATGGACAAAACACATACAAGACAAGTCACACTACTATAAGTACCTCATCTGATAACATTTAGAAAATAGTTTATCTGATATCTCGTTTGATCAATGATAGTTCCAATGGCTACATATTGGAGACACTGGACAAATCGCACAAAAATCTAGTTAGCTTACTAACAAGTCTTCTGTGTATAAGGAGAATGACGAAATTTGAAAAATAAAATAGTTTTTCAGATAGCTCATTTCGTCCAATACTCGTCTTGTAATGTAATGAAGACGGCGTGTACAAAACATACTAAAGAATAGTCAACTTAGTAAGAACTGTGTGAGAACCAAGACCTATGAATCCCGGAAACACTGTTCCTCGTGTAAACTATTTTTTGCAAAGCTTGTTTAAACTGCTACTAATATGAACACGGCATGAACAAAGTAAACGATTGTTGAGTCATCTTACATATTAGCATGTATGTACCAAGTTTGGTGATATTCGAAAATAATATTTCCTGACTTATGACACATTACAACCAAATTATAATCTTGCCACCATTTTGAAATTATGAACTAGGCAGATAATATTACCAAGATCTATACATGTAACGAGTTTCAAAGGGGAGGATGTGACATACGCACCCACAAACACACACAGACGTACACAAACATATACACATACACAAAGACACGAAGGTGATCTCATACGCATACTTTTTCCTTTAAAAAGTAGGCTAACAAAATGCCTGTTTCCTTATACCGGTAAATAAATGACAAAAATTGTGATATAACTAGCGAAAGTAGGCGAATGTTTCCAAGAAACTATTAGTAAGCAGCAATCAGTGAAAAATACTAATTGTTTCTTAATGAGGTTTAAATGACCGATTGGTTGAGAACTCGTGTGTCAGCCGGAAGCTAAGATCGAACCAAGCCGAGCCTACGCCGAACGCGCGTGCAGTCGGGAAGACCACGTTACATCCCTGAGGCACTCTCTCTAATACGCTGCTAACGAGCCGCCCGAACACGATACGATCCAAGAAGATTTTTTTGTCGTAAACGGGAAGGTATAATCTATCCTATTTGGAACGTCGTGTTGCACGCTTCTGTAATGTTCGTAAGCTTACGATCGTCTTGCAAGTATTATAAACTACGTACAAAAATCTTTTTCGGAGACGTTAACGTTTCCAGAAGAACGTATATTTGAACTATACCTTCAAATTCAAGAAATTTAAAAATGAATATTATACTGCGTGAAGTGTAAGTGTATAAATTGCACATTTAAACTTTTTCCATAACAATAACTTTTATAAGTGTTTGTACAGCGTATTTATTGTTAGTATTTTTTCAGTGCTAAGTTTTAAAACAATAAAACACTTTAAAGGAAAAAATATAACTAATGTAATCCAATATATATAACTGCAGGACATTCAATAAAAAGTGCGAGTTATCAGACAAGCTCTCTCAATAGTTACCATTTTGGTTTTCATGATATGAGATTCTGGCATCAGTAAAATACACTGTTTGTTAGCAGAGCGTTAGTATTTATACAAATAATAGGCGAAAGGATACATGTATTCTTGAAGGTAAATCAAAGCACGGACTTAAAAATGGCTAACTTTATAGTGAACAACGTGACACTAAGGGCCGTATCTATAAACAGCTTTCGAATGACAACCAACTGCTCACCAATGCTTTCTCTATGAGGACAGCAGTTGGTTGTTATAGATACGGCCCTAAATATACTGAAGACTAAAGTCAGCTGGCCAGATATAGCGTGATCATGGCTTACCGGATGACATTAAAAAATTAACAGTCTGATACAATATTAATGCATAAAAATGTTATACGGTATGACTTCACGTCTTTGACCAACTTCACCACTTCTTACCTTTTCTTGCTGCTCTGCCTGCGATACTATAATTTCCTCCACAGTAGTTTGAAACTGACATTTAAAATTCCTCTTCTTTTTATATTACACACCAATAAAGTACTTTGGAAATACGACATTGTAGACAACTGTGTAAAATAGAACCATAGAATACACAGAGACAAGTAAACAACCAAACATATTGTGTTTGCAACTGGCAAACACAAGAAAACACATACCATTCCGCCAGGAATTAAGCCAGTGAGTTTAGAACAAAAAAAAATATATATAATAAATAAATAATCGACAAAACAAATCTACCAGACACAGAATACGAACCAATAAAAAAAATAACTCAGATTATTTCACAAAATGAATTCCGTCCGACATATACACCTTCAGTAACGCGGACAAGCACAACACAATAACTGTGTACAGTAAAACAAACAAAAAAAACAGGCGTAGTTGTTGAGAACCACTGAGATTACCGTTCTTCTGTTCTCTCAAACTGGCATTAACTATTGCTGAATGCATTTGGTGGATCATTTAAATCATTTGCCCTAAAGTTTGTAAAATAATAAACTTCAATTTCTTCCTATAATGTTTCCCTCATTCGTTTTTGCTCTATGCCACGGTCTAAGAGGAAGAGGTCTTGACGCTGCCTATGCTCTCCAGCAAGAGAAAGTGACCCCTTCATGTCGCCGAGCGCTAGAAGTAATTTGGTGGAAGACTTGTCTTGTTTACATCTCGCGTTTTAACATTTTTGCAATTATTTACATAAAATAATGTTCATAAGGTAAGCTGACTTAGTATATACATGTTCCATGTCCATAAATGCATTGGCATGTGTGGAACTGTTTATAAAAGTAGTCTGAAGAAATATATTATGTATTACTGTTTTAGTGAACACATTCGAACAAAAACTATATTTCGTGCCCTACAAAATTTTAGAACGGTTGCAATGTGCATCTACAAGTAAAAGATTGAAAAATTAAATTTTATTGTTGTAAAAAAATGTGTTCCAATACAAAATTACGTTCCCATTTTTCTTCGATATAATACTCGCAATTCCGGTAACAACTTCACATTTTAAGCTAAGCCAAATACAAAAACAAGACAAATCTTCCACCAAATTACTACTAGCGCTCGGCGACAAGAAGGGGGTCACATTTTATTCCTCAGTGTCAAGACCTCTACCTTCATAGACCGTGCTCTATGCAAATCAACAACAGTTGTTAGTTTCGTCCATAGAGTAACTGCTAAGAAATTCTTAGAATCACGGCTGTCTTAACATTTCTGCCACTTTGATAAGGAGCACTTGTGAAAGATCAAAAAGAAACATTAATTATTCAATCGTTCAGTCTCTGGGTGGTTTTCACCAGTCTGTCACATTTAGTCACAGTAGGTTTTTTAAGTGCCACAAAATCTGGAAGATATTTCTTCAACCTGATGTGATACACGCGCTGGAATATCTTCTGCTAAATGCAGATATCGTTGGAGGATAAAATCGCTGTACAGGCCGAAAACGTTCTCTTGAATTTGTCTGACCTTATGAACACTGTCACTCCCATCTCTGATAGAGTATATTTCAATAACTGTTGGTAAATGACTAAATATTCTTCCCTGCATTTTATTATCTAAAAAAAACATTTTCTCTAGACTTCAGTTTATGTTTTCCAGCTTTCCCAGGAGGTTGAAACAATTGGCTCAAAATATTCAGCTCTGAAATTGCGTCGAAAGTCTTCCCTTATTCTTTTTTGATAAATTTGTATTCTACTTAAATCTACTTAGTCGAGATGACCAAGGTCAAGAACTCTTAGCCTACAAGTCCCCTTTTCCTTTTATCCCCTCAGGAACACTGCAGCTGCGTAAGCCACTCCTCAAACATCACAAAAGATGCGTGACTCATGAGGTATGAATTTTTAAGTGCCAATTATTTTGGGAATTGCATTTCGCTCAGATATAATTTCAAATATTGTTTCTCAGTATCTTCAAACACCTCCGCATTTTGACTGGAATTTATCTTCCAATATTCTTGAAGCAAATTTTTGGATGCAAAGTGAAGTTCCAGCTTAAACCAGAAGGGTCAAAAATTTATTGTGAGACACAACATGTTCATGCGAGAGCTTCCAATATGACATCAATACCCATAGTTTCACAATATAGGACATCATCTTGTTTATCCCATTTTAAACTAAGAAGTGATGTGGTTTTCAGAGGTGTATCACTTATTTTGGTGTTTTCCCAAATTCTCAAATCAAATTCAGCAACTTCCACTAACTCTACGAAGTTCTGAAACTCTTCAATGTTATCTGTAGACGTCACACAACTGTCCACATAAAATGAAAACTTGAGTTTATGTTGTACCGCTGAATAACATTATGAAAGGTTATGATTAATCACTGTTCCAAAGTGAAAGGGACTACATTTTACTTCGTACACAACTCTGCAGTGCCTGAAAAGTATAATTTCCTCTTTTAATTCTTCCACCATATGCAACTTAAATAACCTCCAGTTGCTTCTTCTACGTAACTATGCTTGATATCTGCAGCAACTCCAAATGTTTTATCACGGATTTAAAGTGGCAGGAATGGGACTATTTCAGCAAATTTCGTCCATGTACTAAACAATTCTTTGTAATAATGTTCCTTCCAACTTGCATAATGCAGCGAAAAGTGGTTTAATAGTACAAGGTTGCATAATCCTTGAAGACTGCCCTGTGTGGTAGATAGTGGCAATTAGAGGAACTGACAATTTCTTTAAATCTTCTTCAATAAGTCCTATGCCTACCTGCCTCCATCACTGTAATACTGCATTACATTACTTTAACTTGAATATATTACTTAATCTGACAGTAACACTGCTGCAACATCTTTATTGAAAGGCAAATAATCTAGATTTCCTTCCACTGGAGTTTCGCTTCGTACATTCGCTCGGAGTTTACCTCAAGATTATTTTCTGAATTTGTCGTAAAGAAATGTCTTTTCTTCGCTTTGTTTTAAGTCCTCTCGTTCATTCTGAAGTTGCTTGTATGAGATGCTGAAATTTATCTTCGGAATTTATCTCATCTTCGTCAATGTGCTTAAGTAGAATCCAAAAACTTTACCAATTCTTAAAATCACCCTTAAATTGCTTCAATTCTGTCTTGGGTAGCTTAAATTTGCTTCTAGAAGTTAATTATGAATTCCTTGATGAAGCTAAATTATTATAATATACCTACCTGTAAACAACTGTACTTATACTCTGGCATTATTCAGTTTCTTTTTACGTTTCTGAAGAGCCAAGTATTGCTTCTCATAGTTTGTGTCAGTTTTATCATCTGCTTGAAGCATGGCCACAGAAATTTCTTCATCAAATTAAAAACAATCCTCTGTCTTATCTTTCTAAAGCAACGAACTTTACTCTGACTTCAGATTATGTGGAATTACCTTACAACATACCAATAAGTTATTACAACACTTGGTAAAGAAGGAGCATACTGGCTTCCGTTTTAGCAACAAATTATTCATGACCTCACCCTCAACAATACAATCAAAATTTTTGCATATTAACTCAAACCACACCTACAACTTAGGTTCACTTCGGGGGTCACATATTTCCTACCTCCAATTTTGATGGGGGCCGCGGTGGCCAAATTGTCAGACCATTCGCCTCCTTCCAAGGGGATCCGGGTTCGATTCCCGGCGGGGTCGGTTCCCGGAATTTTGCATATGGAATTCGTGCCGGACGATGCCACTAGTCGGCGGGTTTTCTCGAGGATCTCCCGTTTCCCCCTTCCCTTCATTCCGGTACCGCTCCATACTCACTTCGTGTTACCCTTCACAAGCGCTAAAGACCTCGATGTTAAGCGCTGATCAAAACTTCACTCGCTCCAGTTTAGCCGACAGAATCAGCTTTTAAGTAGACTCTCCTCAGCGATATTTATTTTGTTGTTTCTGCGTAAAAGGACGAAGAATCGAAGCTTTATATCAGCCAGTTCCTCAACACTATACAGGAATGGTCTGTGCTTTGACAAACCTTTGTAAAAATGTATTCCTAGTAAAACATTTTTTAATTAACAAGGAATGTATGAAAACGTAATAAAAATTTTCAGTGGCCCATAATCACGGGTTTGAAGAAAATGTATATGATTAAATACAAATCACAGCCTCTAGTATGCTACTTGCTGAGATAAAGGACAATAAACTCATGAACGACGTGCTACAAGCTCAATAAATTTAAGTAGTTTAACTGCACGTTGAATATTTAATTTAAATAACGAGCAAATTTTCTATAAGTCAATGTGGTCTAACGTTAAGGTGCACGGTCGACAACTGTAAGTATACATAAATTTGAATTCTGGCGCGTCCATATATTTTTTCTTAAAAAGTTAACACTACAATTATGTATGACAATTACTTAATAAAATTAGTTTCAAGTTAATGATTACAGGAAATAAATAATTCAAATTTAATTTTTCTTCATTGGAAGTACAATAGAAGTCAATACATTGGAATTTCACGAACATATATTTCTATTATTACAAAAAAAACTTTGTGTTTTTACAAGGAATTTCTTGGAAAACTGGCTTACTACGGGTTTTCCATGTAAATGTACAAAAAATTTTAGAAAGTGTCTCGTAAGTTTTACGCGGAGATTAGAAACCTTCTGTTGCTTGTCGGGAAAGCGTAAGTCCAGACAATTAGTTTTGAGCCCTATATAATTGAAGTGTGCCGTCTGCTTCAGCATCCAAATGGTTTGCAGAGCTTCAATCGTTTAGATATCTGCCATTAAAGATCACGTGCCGAAATGGAAGTTTACTTAGAAGGTTACATATAACCTGGCAAGGCTGCTGGCGTGAATTATTTTGTGGGAGGTTTAGTAGAGTGATGGCAGTTTTTATGGAAGCTTTGGTAATCTATCGTGTACAATATTCGTGGAAGATTTGCTTCAAGGTATGAATTTTAACCAATTAAAACAGTGTTAATGTACCTACATTGAAGATGTCTGATATTAAGGTAAGTGAATAAGGCTTGTATGAGCAATAAATCACTATGAGAAAAATACGATTAATTCGAGTCAGCAAAAATATCTGCATTACACATTTTTCAATACAAAATAACATGATTTTATTCCCTTTGTTATTTTATTTTGGTTAAACTTGTCTATAGTATTTAAAAGCAACAACATTTCCAGGAAATATTCTCGTATTAACTTACTGTTGCAACATGTATAGTATAACGGGTTATTTAAAAGAAATTTCCGAAAGTTATTGTACGGAGGCTCGGTTTTACGGGTCTTGCGGAAACTTCGAAAATAACTTTTACGTCTCACTGTAAAAGCAATTAGGGCTGAACTGAGCATTAAAAAAAGCCATGCGTTATTTATATTTTCAGCCAGTTTGCATCTTTTGGCTGAATGTTCACATTATCATTGCCACATGATTTTGTTTATGCTAGCATGTACATTGTTTGTATATATATTTCAGTACTCAGAAAATTGCAATTTATTATGTTTTGTGACATATATTTACTCTGTGAAACTTTTATTTCACTTTATTAAAGGATGAGACAAATTAGAAAACCAACCAGTATTTCTATTACTAGAGCTACTGACCAAATGGAAACGACACGCCTGTAGACGTCATAAAAAAATATATTTAAACAGAATTTACACAATAGGAAAAATAATTACTTCTACAGACAGGTCAGGATACTATATAATAAAATAAGCAGAAATTATGATAGCGTATGAAATTTCAGACGATGGGTTTTACCGTGGCCAAGGTGATTAATTCGGGTACGAACCTGACCATCACTTAACTTAAAAACCCAGGTTCTACGAACTGTCTGAATTCTAGACGTTTCCAAAAATCCTGTTTGTTTCCGAAACAGCATATAAACTTCTTTAAATTATTTGCTAGCTCTGGTTAAGAAATTTTGGAGTCGATCTTAGGGTTTTATTCTTTTTGAAGTAAATTAAAACTGTTGAGATACAAAAAGAATTATAAAGCTGTTCTGCACAATCAACTAATTTTTTCGGGAATTTATCGAAAATTTTCTAGAATTTTTTTTTCAGGACGAAGAACTAAACTTGGCACGACGGCGTACTTTTCGGTTGGTCTTACCAAGGATGGCTTGTAGTAGATCGGGATAGTTGTCTCTCGATCATCCCTCAATACTTATTCGACAAAGCCGTCTCGTCCTTGGATGGCGACCACGTACTCTTGGTTCTTGTAAGACGATCGCAACTTCTTCGTCCTAGGATGAAGCTCTCGTTCCCCTCGTTCATCGAATGGTAGACACGTCGAACTGGAGACCTCGGAGACCCAGGACAGCAACGAATACGAAGTGGACTATGGAATGGCCTGAACCACAGGCTCTTCTTTATAATTCCCTTGAATATCATTCTTTGACGTTGACATCGTGGATAATTTCAAATATATTTCTCCTGGTATTAGTTATAGAAGCAAAATGAAACCTTTCTGACGACGTGTAGGAACAATTTAGCGTTTCGACGAAAAAATGCTCAGGTCTTCTTGAATACACGTCTGTTCAGCACCATTGACGGGAACGTTCTTATTTTCCATAAAAATTTTCTCAATCATTCTTCAACAAACTACTTCTCTTGTTTTAACGTAGCAATACCAAATCCAGCCAATACTTTCCTCGTAGCTAACGCCGAATTTGTTCGCTTATATGATCAGATCAGGTTGTAATTCGCGGTACAAAATAAAATATGTCTAGCATAGATTTAAAAGCTGTAGGAGTCATTAAAGTTTCAAAATCATAATACCTTATACCACATCCGTAGACACTCGCCTGGAAACTTGACCTCCTTGTTGTTTGGCTGCAGTTCACAATGTTACCAAGAATATTGTATTTTATTGGCGCTGCAGTTAGGGCGGTCGGGCTCAGACTCCGCCCACTTCCTTCCCACTAAGATAAACAATTTATCAAAACGTATTTTTCTTATCAATTTATGAAATACTTCCTTCGCTCACAATTTTAAAGCATGGCTCCAGCAATCTTTATTTTTATTATAATGTTAACAATGGAAAAAAAGTGGGCGGAGTTTGAGCACGACCGCCCGGATTACAGCGCCAAAAAGTACGACATTCTCGGTAACTTGACGAACTACAACCAAACAACAAGGGGGGTCAAGCAAAATACATTGTTAGATAGACGAGTGTCCAGACCTGTTCTTCTACGACCGTGCCTTATACATTCAATACATAGACAATTAAAACTTACATTCTTCCTGGCACGTGGTAACTATGGTCATAGAATAGTAAATACCTAGGTTAATTGACAAATAGATTGAAATTTGTACTCATATGTAACATTGGACAAACTGCTGTGTTATAGTTCACATATTAAATAAGCTATTGTTAAATAATTGCTTTAATCAAAAGTAGTCTTAGTTATTATAAATACTTGTAAGTTGACGTCTATATATCACGGGTGAAATAGGCTTACGGCACACACTACTGTCGTTACGAACCGTGTTAAGTAAAGGATACATAAACTTTTTATTGTAATTGGAAACACTGAAACTACGCTTCCTAGCGTAGGAAATAAACTCAGGCCATCTCGCAGTGGAATTTTAAAATACAGAAGCAGTATGCAGACGACGCAAAATTTCCAACGTTCCGGTCTCGCGGCTTTTTATTGACGCGTAGTAAGTAAAATCTTGCAGTCAATACGTATTTGAATAGGATCATAAATAAATACTTTTAAGGATACGAAATATTTCGTTTCAGTTAATTTCAATTTCGATTTCGGTAGTGTTTATTTCAATTTCGATTTCGATTGAGTTTATTTCAGTGTTGTATTTAAATAAGGAAATATACGGATCTACAAACGGTAATTCACGCCAACTGATCAAGTAGTAAGGTAACTACTGTTAATGTGGAATTATATGTAGTCACGCTAGTAATTTTTTTTTTTTTTTCAAATGTTAAAGCTTTAGTGCTCACTTTATCTCGAATGGCCTATAACGTAACGCAGTGCCTCGTTTAAAGTACATCAATTTTGTATATTGTTTGCGTACGAAAGGTATTTAAGAATGTTTCGTGTCGGAATGGCAACTTCCACCTGTTGAATCCTGACGATTATTTTTTAAAGACAGATAGTGTCAAAACTGATAGATTAACTGTCGACTCTCAGCAGGAACGTTCTGTTACAATACATACGAATTACCAGAGAGACACGCAGTATTCCTTTCACTTTATCGCTTATGAATAAAAGTGATTGGATCACCGTTAACAGACTTGTACGGAGACAAGCCGACAAAACAAAAACTGTGTGCCAGTTCAGTGCCTTGCACGTAAAGGCGCTATGATGAATCCGACGACAATGTCTGGACCATCCTAAATGTTTCTGTGCTTATAGGCCTCGTACACTAACATTACGACGCCTTTGAACAATATTACTTTATTAATGGGTTTTCTTTACACACAAATTGTCATCTTCCAAGCTCTATAGCGCACTGGAACACTCTATGCACACATATGTCTAGTAATTACATACTCGTAAATGCTTATTACAATAAAATTAAAGGTATTTTAATATGGTAACGAATAATTAACATGGAAATGCAGTTAAGTAGCCGTTCCAGTGTTTCAGGCGCACGAATGGAACCCGTATAAAGCCCATATAAATCAAGGCTAATTCTACCTTCGCTATAGCTGTAAGTGTGTTACTGATACCCACACTTTCTTTGCGCTTCATCAAAGTCATAGTTATGCTTATTTTCGATGCGTTTTGCAAAATTTAGTACAACAAACGGTTACATTAAAAACCTAATACAAAAACTTTTTGTAAAATATGTAGTCAACCATTCTTTATACTTGACTTCGGCGAACGTAACGAAAATAAGAACGACTGCCTCTTTTATAAAACACTAAGATAATGTTGATATGTGTAATACTTGTATTGCTATAGTGAAGATAATATTAGCCTTTATTTATATTGGTTTAATGTGGGTTGCATACACGCTCATGAAACACTGGAATGGCCTTTTAAGCCTTCGTAACATTTGCTTTTACAGCACGTTCTTTTTTTTAACTATTTGTTGAATAATGCCGATATTAACGTATTTTATACCACTGGAGCGTATGCAGTTATGTTCGGAGGTTGTTGTCATAGGTGAGAATGCAGCTGTCGAAAACAATGCACAACGTGTACCAGTTGTTGCCACAGCCACAGAAACAAAAGATTCAGTAGTCAGTAGATCCTGCACGGTCGTTAGTATTCAGAGCGTGCATTAAGTGTGTATGATCAGAGGGTCGACAGCTCTTATCTGACAACACACGAACCGTCACTGAATAAAGTAAATGTCACGTTAATTAACAAATTTTCAGTTTTCTTTACAAGTAAACAATATCGTTTGTTATACCTTAATTATTCACCGCTCTACGAAATAGTATTTAAAACGGTATATTTATAACACAGCAATAAGAGTATTTCATTGACTGTGTAATATACGACAATGGGATATTTAATTAATGGCACTAATCGGTGCTGACAACTTATTCTGCAACTAAAAGGAATCAATTTCTCACCGTCTCATACGTCACGTTTCTTCATTTTTTAAATCTTTCTGTTTAATTTTAAAAATAAAAATAACATTTGAATGATATATACACAAATAATAGTAAAATTCAAGCAACACAGAACCGAAACGTATTTCAACTCGCCTACACTTCGTAAATGGTTGACTTTAATCATACATTAGAGCACAAAAAAAGGACAACATTTCAAAGTTGTAACGATACCTCTTCCGTTTTGTATAACTCGGAAATTCATTTAAACACTTCTCAAACCATAAGGGGTATTATAAAATTTTCACCGTTTGTAAAGGTTTGAACCTAAAGGGGAAACAATCTGTTCATTCCCTTTGTACAATGCTATTAGGTCTGTGCTGTGCGTTGATGAGTTATTCAGCTAGTCTGTCAGTCGGCACTTCATTTCATACAGAGAGAGAGAAACTTTACTTCAAGTTTCATTTTTTTTCGGTAATCTCATGTCTCTGAATTTTCTTTCCTCCGATTCTCTATTTCGTGTTGTATATTGATGAAAACTGATTACAATTCATGCCATCATTTGCATAAAGTAAAATTCTCTAGACATTTAAAAGAAAATGACCTTAAAAATTTTTAAAATTTCTCCCGAAATTTGTTTTGCCAAATGATTTAACATCAATGTAAAAAAAATTACCTGCTCTTATAATGCAAAACAATAATAATGTACTTTTTTTAATTTTAAAACAGTATATTTGAAATATTCTCTTAGAAATTTGCTCTTTAAATAAAACTGCATGGTTTACATACTTAATAACCATAGTCCTACGAGCGGTTCTAACATATCTTCCATTTCAGCGGTCTTTTATTTCAAACAAAATTGATAAACATGTAGAAAATTGAAACCAAACAATTGTTTTAATAGAGGCAAAATTAGAGGTATTTCCATGAACGACAGAAATTTCGTTATGTAAACATGCATTCCAACCAAGAGCATGTTTACGACTACTTCACAGACGACTAAGAGATAACTTGATCACATATGAAACTAAATAAAACTAGAAGAGTGTATATAGATAAATAATTGCGATTCATTAATAGCAGTTAAAATTAATTGCAACTGAACTATTAATTTTAAGTTACCATTAATTTATTTGGCTTCTTCTCTAGCAATTGTGTATTGCAATAAATCAATTTTATCTTAAGTCAATTGCAATTAACGGTTTTAATTGTTTTAAAATCCAATTAAAATTAACAACTATCTAGCTTTGTTACAGGGAGATACTTTAATTTTATGTGAACATATATTTATATAGATAGCGTATAACAGTACCAACATATCTCGATCTCGATTCGGGAATATCGGTAGGTGAGAAGTGCATAATGGGGGGGGGGGGAGAGTTAAATCGATGCTAATGTACGCTACGGATAATTCGAGTAGCCGTGTCGGTTTTTTTTTTTTTTTTGTGTATTAAAATAACATGTGTTACGTAAAATTTTTATGATGGCGCAAAATTACTTGGCCAGGTCATATTTTATTTGTCGGTTAAGTGGGACAATCACACCTAACCTGTTACTTACGCACAGTGTTGCATCACACATTCCAATACGGTACAGCTGTCAGCCAGTAATTCCTGGTTGCATATATGGTAGGCAATAGCGTTTCTCTGTGAAATCAAACGTTTAATGATTGCCCTAAAAGGACGAACGTTAGACCCTTTTTGCAAGAAACATTTATTTTTTTCTAAATTTCCCGTTTTTTAATCATGTTTGATCAAAAATTGCAACTGTTTACTATCAAAGAAAGAAGGTAGTGCCACCTCCTTTCAACGTTATTGAGGCGTGTTAAATGCACAAGCACTTCACGTTATTATTGATTTTGGCAAAACTATTTCGTAACCAGAGATTGGTTTCTGTCAAGTAAGTAGTTTCCGCAATATTACAAAAATTATTAATATCTTGGCAAACTTTGGAAGCAAGTAGCACTTCCTATGTGACCTATACTATTGGTTCCCTGCATTAAACATTCAGTTTCTACCTCAGCAAACACCTGTTAAAGTTAGTCGGTATGTTTTTTAATGTTGTATATGTATCACGTATGTACACACTTTCTGAGCGTAAGTCTAGGATTTCGGTGGCTGATGTCCTTAATAAGACGTCATTTACCTCAATTACTGATTTGAGATGATGTTGTTATTCTCTTACTAATACTAGCTAGACGCGTACTCTAAAATGTGTCGTTAAGGGTGCGGCCTACCGCAATTTTCATCACCATTTTTTTATTCTTATTTGTACCAGACATTTTTTTTCTTATTTTAGACACAAAATGTGACTAAATTTGGCTCTTATGAAATTTTTTTTATCTCTCATAGTTTTCGCGTAATGGCTTGTTAAAGTCATATATTTCATGTTTCCGTTTTAACAACTACACTAAAACCAACTGATATTACAAACTCAAAAAAATCACAGTGGATAAAGACATTGCAGACTACAATGACATGCTCATAAAATTGAAGAATAAAAATTATTTGTATTTTTAAAAAATGCTGAATCTAAAAATAAACATTTTAAAAAATTCAATAATTTTTTTAAAAATACAAATAATTTTTATTCTTTAATTTTACGAGCATGTCACTGTAGCCTGCAATGTCTTTATCCACTGTAATTTTTTTGATTTTGGTATATCAATTGGTTTTAGTGTAGTCGTTAAAACGGAAACATGCAAAATATGACTTTAACAAGCCATTACGCGAAAACTGTGAGAGATAAAAAATTTCATTAGAGCCAAATTTAGTCACATTTTGTGTCTAAAATACGGAAAAAAATATCTGGTACAAATACAAAATAAAATAATGATGACGAAAATTGTGGTAGACCGTGCCCTTAAAGCGCGCAACCACTTGAACCTAGTATGAAAGGAAACAAATAACACGAATTTCGCGAGTCCACGCTCCCAGTGAGCAGCTGCTCCGACGCATAATTTTTTCTTTTCTCGGTGCCTCAAAATAATCTTCCTTTTCAAGTGAGGATAGGGCGACTTTGTTGGTCGCGATATGAATAGAGCTGCGGGGCTGGTGAACCTGTGAAATGAAGTGCTCAGCGATAAATTGCGTCTCAATTTGTGATGCTCGGGCGAGCAAATCGCTGTGGAGGAGTTGACGTTCACCTCCCTATAGCATCGCCCCAACTTTTGTGACGATATGCGCGGTATTTCAAAACCGCAGAGTGTGAAAGTAGCATCCTTCGGAATGGACGTCCTTGAAAGAATTCTTTTCACAGTGCAGTCACATTATATAAAAAAAAAAAAAAAAAAAAAAAAAAAAAAAAAAAAAAAAAAAAAAAAAAAAAAAAAAAAAAAAAAAAAAAAAAAAAAAAAAAAAAAAAAGGAATTTCCTTCCCCGTTGTTTTCTCACGATCCGGCGGAAATTATGACCTTCCCGTTTGCCAAAGAGACTTCAATTTTCTTTCAAATATTGGGGTTTTTTACTCAACTGACAGCTGTACATGAAAACTTTTTTGAACAGTTGCGTGAAAAGTTCCAGCGATATAAGGGCACTGGATCAATTATTAACTTACCGATACAAAGCATAGTGATAGTAAAGTGTGTAAGTGTAGACATGTGCTGAAACTCACCTAGATGCACATATGCGTAGGGACATACATTTTTACTCTTAATATTAATAGAACTCAATAAAATACATAGCTGGAATTTTCTGTTTAATTGGAACAAAGTAAACATAAAACCAAATCTGTACCGACTGAGATCTAACCAAAAGAATGATTTTGTTGAATACACCCAAACTGAATTTTAAAATCTTAGTTAATTTATGCACACATCGTTACAATTTTCAAACTAAATATTATAGAAATTTTATTGTCTTTAAAATTAATTTAGTTTTCAGCAGAATAAAAATAAAAGTCGAGCCACTTTAGCTAATATCTTGAACTGTTGCTAAAATACTGGGGTGAAATCATTGAAAGTATTGCTTCGTACTAGTATAAATTCTGAAATTGCACAAATTTAGAAGTTTGCCCTGCCCTAGGTTCTGCCCACGGTCGTAGAAGTACAGGACTGGACACTCGCCTATCTACCAATGTACTTTACTTGACCCCCTTGTTGTTTGGCTGCAGTTCACCAAGCTACCGAGAATGTTGTGCTTTATTGGCGCTGCAGTCAGGGCGGTCTGGCTCAAACTAGGCCTTTTTTTCCATTGTTTACATTATAAAGTAAATAAAGATTGCTGGAGCCATGCTTTAGGAAGTATTTCATAAATTGATACAAAAAATACGTTTTGATAAATTGTTTATCTTAGTGGAAGGGAAGCAGGCGGAGTTTGAGCCCGACCGCCCTACTGCAGTGCCAAAAGCGTACAGCGTTATCGGTAACTTGGTGAACTGCAGCCAAACAACAAGGGGTCAAGTTTCCAGGCGTGTGTCCAGACCTGTTCTTCTACGGCCGTGTCCTTGGCTTCAAATTTTGATCACTTAATAACACTTTTTTTTTACGCCTACAGATCGAGATTCTTCTACATATCTCGGCTGTCCTAACTAAGTGGTGGTTAAGGTGTGTTCCCGCGTTGGAGAAATCCAACGTCGGTCGTGCATCTCCCTGTTTGAGGTGTCGGAGCGTTGCCACGCTCTAGTATCCGAAGGGAGTAACCACATACACACTCGCAGGGGTGCGATGTTGCTCCGGGGCTCGTGAGTATTGGTGGGTACTATACCAGGATGGGTTCCTTGGTCCCTAGTGCTAGCTTTACGCTTCCGTGATCCCTCAGCACAACAACCTCTCACACCCAAGTCAACCTGCAGCCTCCTCGTGGCGCCACCGGATCTTAGAACCGATGCAGGCTCTGGCGCGCGGGCCCTATGCATCTCGGCTCCTCA
>PNEQ01120913.1:0-16975 GCA_003012365.1 Medauroidea extradentata
GAAAAGTATGGGTGGAATGAGAGCAGGAAAAATTATGAGTGGAATGAGAGAGCAGGAGAAAAGTATGGGTGGAATGAGGGAGCGGGAGAAAAGTATGGGTGGAATGAGAGCAGGAAAAATTATGAGTGGAATGAGAGAACGGGAGAAAATGAAAATCCAAGATGGCGGATGGATGTAAAATTATTTTTTTAGATTTTTTTTTAATTTTTTAATTTTTTTTTTAATTTTTGAAATTTTTTTTTTAATTTTTGGGAAATTTTGGAAAATTTTGAAAGTGACATAATCCAAGATGGCGACCGGAAACAAGATGGCCGCCGGAAACAATATGGCCGCCGGAAACAAGATGGCGGCCGCGCACCTCAGCACCTCACCCGCAACCCGCTGTCCCAGAACATACATAATATAACTAGGTACTTACAGTGTTTTGAAGTGACTTTATTACCAGCGTAGAAACCAAAATAAATCTACATGGAAAACCACCGGGTACATTTAAAAACACTATACAATTATTAAAAATGTAAATATTATGTCTTACTAATGTTTTAAACTTGTCGCCAACTATATCAACACAAATTAACTCATAACAACCTTTTATTAATATGTTTATTGCCATTTTAACAACCTTTGAAGCCTATTTTGTGTTTAAGAAATTCTTATCACAATACTATGTATGCGTTAAGTTAATGCCCAGTGTAGCTTCGCCTTTAGAAAATATAGTCACTAAAATGAAAAAAGTTAACAATTGGCTTCCTTGCCCTAACTTTTAATTTTCCTTTTCTGTAGCTTAAACTTTGCCCAAGAAAGAGGTCCCTTTCCTTTTACCACTTCACATATGTGGACCGAGTACTTTTACCTGGCCATTTTGAAGGTATGACGTCACGCGAGGTACCTATTTAAGAATGCATTAAGACCTGTGACACCATGGCCGCGGTCTCACTGGATACAAAACTACTTCACTTAAACATGTTCAGTTTTATGGAGTGGTTACACGAGCTACGAACGAGTTCAAATCGCAGCCTCTTCTTGTTCAAAGTAAACTGGTTTCATATGTAGTTTCGAACGACATGTCTCCTATTCGCTGCTTGGAGTAATGAACTGTGTAAATATATGGCTGCTTTTTGGTCTGACATTTTGCACTCGTTAAATTATATTAACTTTTAGGAGTAGGCCTAAAATATTTATATCCACTTTATACACACAGCAGCAATGCAGTTAGATTCAACATCGTAATTAAAAAGCCACAAATGTTGAGTGTAGATGTGATAATTTTTATATATGGTACATTTCAGATTCTAAGTTTGTTGAGGTTATAAAGTTCATTGAGTTTATTCTGTTGAGTCGCGTAACCTCGCAAACGTGTTTAGCTTAAAACACGATCAAACTTGGCTGCTGAATGTTCTTAAGTAAATAAGTTTTAGACCTCTATTGTGACCGTGGCCCATACTTCCGAACATCACATAGTCTTGTTTCCTGATTAGGTTTTCGAGTTCCATAAGCGAAGAACGGGGTATAGTACTCTGTCTACATAGGTTACTCTGGCTCTCATCCCTTCATCTCTTCAATCGATTTCAGTACGCCTGTTTTCCGCGTTACCTCGTCACAGGATTAACTCGTAAATAGAAGAGGTTTGTCACGTTATCTGTTATATTTCAAGCTCCGTACATTATAATATGTATGTCGTTACAAAACAAGGTAATTTGCTACCAAAAATGTTAATGAAACTTCATAACTAATTTAGAAGGTTTTATCTTAAGGGTGTTCAAGTGAGAAAAATTCATAATTTTATCTTTTTTACGAAAAAATGTTACTCTCGTAGAAGTTCCTGGTAGTTACATTATATTCCAATGGATTTTTAGCAGTTATAGAATACCTTTAACGGCATATCACAGTAAACATACTCATGCTGAAAATCAAAGGAATATTCTTTATGAAGATACTACGCGTGCTAATAATTTTCCGTAGAGGACAAGTTGTCTAAAAACTAACATTATTTCGAACAAATATGGAATTATGAATTTTTCACTTAAACGCCTTGAAGAAGTAAGCTAAAAACGCACCATTGCAGTTTGTCTGCTATTGGTTGAGCCCGGGGTCATACTAACGACTGGGTCTAGGCGACAACCTCCTCCCCCTTCCTACAGTCGTTCTGCCTCAGTGTGGACAGTTTTGCTACTTCTGTGAGAAGCTCAGAGCAATCTAGGGCACGTTTCTATTCCACATTTAACATTAGCGTGGATCGTGTTCTGTTAAATAACTAGCAATCTGTTGAAAACTCGAAGCAGAATTCACGTTATTTCTAACAGCAGCTGTATTGCAAAACTACATTGAAATTGTACGCAGTATTAGACTATCGTTATTGAACCCAACTCGTATGAACTAAAATTAAAGAGAAAATTTCCCCAAGTACTGTTTCGTGCGGTTTTTTTTTTTTTTTGCGGTAGTATGGTCAGTGTTTAGCTAAAGGATTAGCATGCTTTTGACCGGATGCGCAGGAATTAAGTCACCTCGGAACTGACTCAACTCCGCTTTTTTTTTTATATGGACCGGAATTAAGTCAACCCGGAGTTGATACAAATTCTGATTTGTTTTTTTAACACGAAACCCCAAACGGAATTAAGTCAACTTAGAGTTGGCTCTATTCCGGGTTATAAAGTGTACAGTTTCTAAACCGAAATTTATACCGGATTTAAGTCAACCCGGAATTTACTCAATTCCGCATTTAACTACGTAGTTTACAGCACAAAAGTCATACCGGAACTAAGTCAACCGTAATTAACTCAACTCTAGATTTTCAACAACCTCTCTTGGAAACCATAAATGGGACCGGAATTAAGTCAACCAGGAATTGACTCAATTCCGGAATTTTTGCCCTCTCGTTTCTAGCAAGAAAATCGTACCGGAGTTAAGTCAACTGAAGTTGACTGAATTCCAGATTCTTTTTTTGAACTAAAATGCGAAACAGAATTAGGCCTAAGTCAACCCGGAATTGACTCAATTCCGGTTTTTCAGGTTTCTATACATTTTGAAATTCATCGGAATTACGTCAACTTTTGTTGACTCTATTTCGGGAATGTTTAAATGCTGGCGCTTTCTCAATATGCAGAAATATGTCAACCGGAATTAAGTTAACTCAGGATATTTTGGTATTACAGTATAGTCCGAGTTTTATGGTACGCTATCTTGTGCTTACAAAACTACAAATTCCGAACTGCCCATTTTTAGTTTGAAAATCGTAAAGGAATTACGTCAACCCGGAACTAAGCCAACAAAGAATATGATGTTAAAGATGTACGCCATAGAAAAATTAAATTTTTTATATGTACGTCACACTCCAGTGGTCAATTTAAGATAGATTTAAAGTATTAATTCTCTCAGTTTAAAAATGTGATCCTGTAAATTTTGCGTGATTCACGGTGAAAATCATAATTATCGCCATTTATGGCCTACAAATAAGAAACCGTTATGAACGTGCAGAAAGTAGGCAATTCCCATTGATAGCAAATGCAGGGATCTATCTCTAGACATGTTAGTGAATTAAAAAGTGCTAACTTTCTGTGTATTTATAAATTGGTTAAATATGGACAATTATTATCTTATTTTTGATCGGTTACTCCCCTTATGTTAAAAAATTGCCAAATATATTTTGGAATGAATCGCTTCACCAATTTGAAGCTTCGTTAGTGCTATTTCAGTAAAATTAATACGTCTTATTATTTGTCCTGAAAACAAATTTCAATTTGTGATTTTCGTCTTTGATTTTGCAGAAGTTATAGAACCTGTTTTTTTATTTAGCTGCAGTAAAACTTTGTTACTGCCTAACAATTTAACTGTGGCAGTCGCTCCGAACCTGCCTACCTGCATGCCATGCAGATTGTTTATATTTTTTTGTAAGCTTTGTTTTATGTACGGATTTTTGAAGTAACCACATCTTTGGGACTATAATTATTTATGAGATTGTGTAGAACACATGTAAAACTCATTTCGAAATGCATTATTAATTTAAGCAAATGCATTATTAATTCGAACAAATCACGTGTCCTGTATTCACTCCCCTAGTCAAAAAGGTAAGGGAATCGGCCATGTATTTAATCGAGTGCATCTTCGTAACAGAAATATTAGCCAGGAAAGCGCTATATAGTGTGCAATAAGGTTCCGATAGGTGACACTGGTTTCACTTTGAGAGGATAGTGTATATTGACTGGATTTATTTGCTTGGACACATTACATTGCAAAATTGAGTATTTTTAAGCAAATAAATACAGTCATGCACTCCCATCGCACAGTTCGTTCAAAGATCATATAGTGTATATTGTCCAATACACACAAAATTGTGTGTAATTTTTACACAAATAATTGAATGGCTCACTTATTACAGAAATTAAGTACGTACATCTTACCAGTGACTATTTTGAATTATTCTCTTTGATGAGATACAAGTCGGCACGGCTCGGTGCAGCGTCTTCAGCTTTGTCTAGGGTGTTTATAGTGTTATGCTGCAACAACGTAATGTTCGAGGCGGCTGTCATACACCAACCGATTTCGTCCTGCTTCGTACTACCACTCCCCGCCTGCCAACCTGGTTTTTTAAAAATGCAAACATTTTCTTACTGTCGTAATTTCAAAATTTGTTTACGAAACCCTGAAGGTTCGCAACTTCGTAAGAGTAGAAAAATGTTACAAAAATACTTTTATTTACAACCATCTTGTTAATTATTTTCGTCTGCACATGCACAACGAGAAGCAAAAAAGAGAATCTTCGGTTGCATTAAAGACAGGTAGAAAGTAGTGCTATGTCGTCCTACTTACAAACCACTTGACAGTTAAAGCGCAATCAGCTGGCAAGCTTCTGAAATATGTTTATAGGTTGTGGTCGATTGACAAGCCCCAGGTGAATATCTGCAATCGAAGCATTCGCAAGCCTCGTCATGAAACTGGACGCATTAACGTCTGGCAGTCTTTCGAACGACGACAGTAAGAAGCAAGAGGTGGAGTAGCTGCTAAATAACTAGCTGTTAAAAGCTCTTCAGAAAGTTCTTAGAAATGGTTACGCTTAATAGTTTTCTATCTAAGCTATTTAATCTAAGTAACACCCCGATTCAAACCTAGATCCTCTCGCGCAACAACTGACGCGCGAACGAACTGCGCCACGGTGATCGGCTAGCCGCTTACTGGCCTCAGACTCGCGATTCACGAAAATTAGACTATCCGAGGTCCAAACATAACATTCTTCACGCCCCATATGGTAATAGCACTGTTTACTAACCGTAATATTTGCGACATCGAGTCCTCTCTTCATATAGCCGAAATACAATTTAATAATATATTTTGTTATAGAATTCAGAAATTTTAGTACAGATTTCTGTGTGCGTTTATCTTTCGTAATTGTGCAATGAGTTGTGAACCTATAAATATTGTTTTAGGTATACAGAATAAATAATAATGAAAGCAGTGTATAAACAGTCAATTACCGTCAAATATAAAAGGGAGAAAAATCAACTACGTCAAAATGTAAGGCCCTTTTGCACAACTCACAGAAATAGTTAGACTGTTTTGAAATGTATTGCCAACACGAAAAATCTTATGTTGACTTAATTCCGAGATGGAGTAGTTTCGTAAACGCTAAATATCGTACCATAAAACTCGGACTTTAATACCAGAATATTCAAGAAAGCGCCAGTATTGAAACATACCCGGAATATAGTCAACAAACGTTGATCTTATTCCGGTTGACTTAAATCCGGTAAATTTCAAAACGTATAGCGACATGAAAAATCCGGAATTGAGGCAATTCCGAGTTGACTTAATTCCGTTTCGCATTTTGGGGCAAAATAAGACCCCAGAATTGAGTCAGCTTAAGTTGACTTAATTCCGGCACGGTTTTCGTGCTAGAAACAAGAGAGTAAAATTCCGGAATTGAGTAAATTCCTGGTTGACTTCATTCCGGTCCCATTTATGGTTTCCAAGAGAGGTTTTTGAAAATCCAGGGTTGAGTCAATTCCGTTTGACTTAATTCCGATAATATTTTCGTGCTGAAAACTACGTAGTTAAAATCCGGGTTGACATAATTCCGGTACAAATTTCTGTTTAGAAACTGTGTACACTTTATATCCCGGAACAGAGCCAACTTGAAGTTGACTTAATTCCGTTTGGGGTTTCGTGTTAAAAGTACAAACCGCAGTTGAATCAATTCCGGGTTGACTTAATTCCGGCCTGTATACAAGAAAAAACGGAGTTCAGTCAATTCCGAGTTGACTTAATTCTGCGACCCCGTTGACCGCAAGCAGTCTTGGTCACATTATTATTGCTAATTAACAGCTGCCGTCTGATATCCAAAAAAGTGCTATTTTCAAAGATGATAAGGGGCCGCGGTGGCCGAATGGTCAGACCATTCGCCTCCCACCAAGGCGATCTGGGTTTGATTCCCGGCGGGGTCGGTCCCCGGATTTTGGCATGTGGGAATCGTGCCGAACGATGCCGTTGGTCGGCGGGTTTTCTCGGGGATCTCCCGTTTCCCTCGCCCTTTCATTCCGGTACTGCTCCATACTCACCTCATGTCACCCCTCACCAGCGCTAAAGACCTCAATATTAAGCTCTGGTCAAAATCTCTCTCTCTCTCTCTCTATCTCTCCATCTATCTATCTATCTCTCGCTCTCTCAAAGATGATACTATAGTGTGTTCACGGTAGAGTAAGCCCTTTTGACGCCTGTCCTTTCATGTTCTCATGGTAAGCCTTCGGGATCAGGTACAGGAGGGCAGTACTGCCATATAGCGGCGGCAGCGATACAGAACACGTGTCTGTTCACATATAGCAATAAAAACTAACAAGTATTTGTATTGTGGTATCGGACGTTAACTTATAGGTACGGTGAAATATACGCATGTTAACTACTTTCAGCGCAATGTATACGTAACCATAATGGTGAAGAGAGAAACGAATCATGGAGCAAGCAAATAGAGTTTGGTAAGTGCTAACTTTACTCTGAATAGCTGATACATAAAAAGTATCGCATCCTCTTAGGTCACTGCATTTATGCTGTAGAGTTTTTGACCTCAGTATACGACACTGTCCTACTGTAAATCGCTCGTGTCAAAAATCTTATTTCACTTATCTTAGTTGACGAATTCTGCTGCTCTTCTACACCCGTTTAACTACTTTGGTTCATGTATTTACCATAATTTACGCAAAAGTTTTTTAAACGTAACAGTTAGGCCTACAACAATGTACACTTAAAGCTGATTCATCCGTCGAATTGTACATACTTCCTAACGTCTAAACTTTAAGTTTAATGCAAATATGTATCGCAGTACAAGTATCGTGAAATATCGGTATACATATTAAACTTGAAAAATTAACCTACATGTTCATGGATCAAAGTAAAAAAAAAAAGTAAAAATAAATGTATTAAATTTTTACTACTCAGTCAAGTTTTGAGCATAATGAACTTAATTATTTGGTTGCGTTGAAGAAACATTTTTGGTCCTAAGAGTTTTCTAGGGTTTTTATGTTCAATTTGCAAAACTGATAGACTTGGATATATTCCATCCTTTTTTTTTTTATCGTAATACATGACCTCACCTTGGCAGTCATCAATACAACAAGAGCGATATCAGCGACATCGACATTTCGCCAGTGCGACACATGTCGTTATCTAAATTGCTTATTAGTGTACGTATGCTAAGAGCAGAAATTACATTACGCACATCATATTGCAATATTCCCAGACACATTCAACATACTCTTTTACTCCCATAGTTAAACATTTTACAATAGTTGATAAGCTTTGCCTTTGGTGTAAAATTGTATGTACGTTTTTGATAGATTGTTTTGGAGTATTACTTAAAAATAATATGAAATATATAAATTGGAAGATCAAAAATTCGAAATGCAGATCGAAATTGAATTATTTCCCTGCCCGGTTTAATACTTAATAAGACTGACTTTGTCTCTTGGATGCAGTATTTAACAATACTGTGTCCGTTAGGGTATTTTTTATTTTGTAATGGTATGTTTTGAATAATTTGCACTCTATCACAGTTATTCTTAGGTATACGGTTGGGTTCAACGGAATCTGCCGAAAAAACAATGCTTATGTACAGAATAGAAAAGTGCACCTCGTTTTAAGTCATAAGCCAGGTGGAAGACAGAAGGGCGAGGGAGGGGAGGGGAAGAAGTTGCCAGCAGTAAGTGATAAGCCTTCTTTCCTTAAAAAAAAAAGGGGGGGGGTTTCTTTCCTAAAAAGGAGGGGGGGCAAATTAACCCTAATATTTAAAATTATTTACATACATGTAGGACTATTAAATATTAATAATTTAGTTTATTCTCGTGTTACCATCTAACAAGGTGGACACATAATAATAAAAAGTTTTGATAATAAAGTTTATAAATATTAAATTGGCATTATACCTGTTCTGCAATTCTTGACATATGTGTATTAGAATTATGTGATCATACCGTGAAATATTCGAAATTTGGTGGTATATAGGCCTATTACGAAACATAACATTCCTTACTTAATGTTAAATGTGTACAGAGTCTGAAGAAACTTTGAAAATTATTCTCAGATACTGAACGTCATAAAAAAATTCTAAGGGCAACAGTTTTTAATAACTTAATATGGTAAGAACAAAATAAATAAATCTTAAGTTGCTGTACTTGGAAATATACACGCACGTGTAGTTAGATGAAATTCTGTTTTGTGGTTCTTTCAGATATCTCACGTGATAAATTTTTGTTTTAAATTCTGCAACTTTTTAAATGTTAGCAGAGCCCGAACAAAACACATACAAGTCGTATCACTTTACGCCGAACTATATGTGTACCGAGTTAGACGGAATTCCGAAAAAGAGTTATTCATATATCTCGTATGATATAAAAATGCTTAAATTGTCTTAATTTAGATCATATGAAAACGGTATAAACAAAACACATACAAGTCAAATTAACTTACTAATTTTACTAAGTACTATATAATATGAATACTGAGTTAATTTTGTTCAGAAAATATTTTTCCTTAGATATCGCCTGTAATCTTAATATGTTCAAATGGTCGACATTTAGAAAATACGAACAGGGCATGAACAAAAACGTAAAATATAAGTTGCCTTGTTAAATATTGCAAAATGTGTTCTGAAAAGTGGTTCTTTAGATAACTTGTGCTATCAAAATATGTATTTGCACCAATTTTGATGAAAATCGGATAAATTGTTCTTCAACATTTCGTGTGTTCGGAATTTTTTTTTATCAAATACCTGCCAGTTTGAAAATATTAACACGAAAAGACTAAATATATAAAAGTTGAGGCAGCTAACTAACTAGTACATGTCTACTATGTTTGATGAAAATTTGAAATTCGGAAAAATATTTTCTTAGATAAGTCATATTACGCTAAGTGTGTATATATATACATATATGTGTATTATTTACACCGTTTTGAAAATGTGGGCATAGGATGAACGAAATACACTACGGTTAAGTCAGCTTAGTAAGTAATATATGTGTACCCAGTTTGATCAAATTCTGGGACAATATTTCGTAGATGTTATACTATTCTAAAAAAAATGCCACCGTTTGGGAAATACGACCATTGGATGAACTAAATATACATAAAGTCAAGTCAGTTAACGAAGTAATATATGTGTACCAAGTTTTAATGAAATTCGGAAAAATGTTTTCTGAGATATGTACTAAAACAGAAAATGATCGCCATTGAAAATATATGTCCACAAGATTTACGAAATATAGTAAAGTCAAGTCAACGTATAGTATATGTGTACCAAGATTAATGAACTTCGGAAAAATTTTTTCTAAAATATGTGCTATTAAGCTAAAAATATAAAAATGGCCACCATTATGAAAGTTTGAGCATAGTATTATTCAAATTTTAAAAAAGTGCACTTGCTAAGTAGTAGGCCTACAAGTTTACTATGTTTGATGAAATTCTGAAAAATGTTTCCTAGATGTCATAGTATGATAAAAAATTTAAATGGCCGCTATTATGAAAATACGAACACAAGATGAACTAAATACAAAGAGACCGTCAGCTTTGTGTGTGGAATATGTGTACCAAGTTTGATGATGTTCAAAAAAATTATTTTTTCAGCTATGTCATATTATACTAAAAATATAAAAATTGCCACCCTTTTGAAAATATGAACACAGAATGAACGAAACATATGAAAGTCAATCCCACTTGCTATGTAGCATACATGTACTAAGTTTAATGGAAATCGGCAAAAAATTTTTCTTAGACACGTATTACTATGCTAAATATATAAACATTGCCACTAATACGAAAACGTGAACACAAAATGAACGAAATATACAAAAGTCAGGTCAGTTCTGTATGAAGAATATGTGTACTAAGTTTGATGAGATTCTGAAAATATTTCCTCGGGTATATCATATTAGGCTAAAACATAAACGTGGCCGTGGCCGCCATTTTGGAAACTTGAACGTAGAATGATCGAAATACACAAAAGTGAAATCAGCTTAGTATGTAGTATATGTATACCCAATTTCATGAAATTCGTTGAAATATTTCTCAGACATTGTGATAAAATATCAAAATTGCCGCCATTTAGAAACTATACACACTGTATAAACGAAATACATAAAATTCAATACATCTTACTACGTTACATCTATCTTGATCGCAAAATGTTAAAATGGCCGTCATTTTGAAAAAAGGAACATGACAAACGAAATACACAGAAGTACAGTCAGGTTATTATTACTAACGGCGCTTATGAAAATTCACTTGCTGGAGTAGGGTTGGTTATCTCAGTCATGTGACCAGGTTTTCATTATTACAAGGATTTGATCAACCCTGCAATGCTATTAGTTTTAAAATGATGGGAAACAAAAAAAAGCCTATATATTTTCTACACTGCAAATATTTTGCTAAATACTACATCCAATGTGCGTTCTTTACTCGTATTATGTTTATATTAAAAAAATATAACGTTAGAGTAGTTGACCGAAAACTTGAAATTATGGTTGACCTACCCTACCCTCGTGAATTTTCATAAGCACCTTAAATGTGTACAAAGATTGATGAAATTCGGTGTACTGTTTCAAACAATTTTAAGGGGCACACACACACACACACACAGACAGGAAAGTGACCTCATAAGCTTAATTTTTCTTCGGAAAGTAAGCTAAAAAATAAAAGTGATATGCTCAAAGCTGCATACTGAAACTCACCTTCATATTTTGTAACTACGCGACATTACAGTTGGGACAAACGTTGGTGTTGCTTTCACGTCAACATAAATAATTTCAAATAATGATCATATGACAATTCGGTATTTTAACGTTAATTACAATAGTGGCTGGTAAAGCCAGCAATATGCCTTGAAAAATTTATCCCTCAACTATGGCTTGTTTGATTTCTACACTTATACAAAAAACCGTTAGTATTAAACACTGGAGTCTACTCTTCTCTTTACTATGAAACTCTCTTCCATGCAAATACAAATCTTTAAATATACACCATCGTGACACTATACCATTTATTATAGATATATGTACCTTCTAGCTGCGATAAACTGCCACAGAGAGCGGTGACAACGATCATCAGTACTGACAGAAACATTTTGCCGACTGGTGACAAAACATCCTGCCCGTTGCAACCTTTATAGCAGTGAAGAGTGTTGTTTTCCTTTCGTGGCACGCGAGACATTCTTTTTTTTTTTTTTTTTTTTTTTTACAACAGGCACGTATCACCCATTTTAACAAGGTATTTGTGTGCGTGAATGAGTTTGTGTGTGAGTATGAGTGTGTGATTGTGTGTGTATGCGCGCGCGTGTGTGAATAGATGCCAATAAGATACGCTCTCAACATTAAGTGATCTCTGTTGCTGATATTAATTATAAATTCGCGTGGCGGTAGCTTGTGGGTGGTTACGAAGGGTATGTTGTGCTAGTAACAGCGAGCAATTTTTTGATGCTATTCCTAAGCAGACATAGCTAATATATATTGAATAGTTTTCGAATAAACTTGTGTCGGCCGAAGCTATGCACACCGCTCGGCAGTTTGGGCAGGCAATTGTTTAGTTTTCGTAATTATTCTTCCACGGCGAGGTAATTAGAGAAAGGTTATCCACAACTTTATATAAGCTGGGAGAGGAAACGGTCATTGCCTTTGTTTGGGAAGAAGAGGACCGACCCAGAGGACGACCACGTAAACATCCGCCCGTCGCTGGTCCTGGCAGGTCAGTTTCACCTGCCCTTGCTTCTACCGGAGCTCGAACGAGGGCTCCTAAGAAAAAACCCCTTGTCCCGTCACCAGCGTCAGCCGTGCGTCCTCCCATGCCTTACAACCTACGACAACGTCTTAAATGAAGATGAAGTGTGTTACTGTAGTTTTGTGTAGATTTATGTTGTGTTTTAGCTTCTGATATTCAAGTGACACCAACAAATATAGGTGTTGTATTCGAACGTCAAGATGATGTTATTGTGTCCGACAGTGAGTACTTAGTAGTAGTAGTTAGTTTTAACATTTCTGCTCTGTCTGAACAATGCAATTTGTTAGGGAATATGTTAGATTTAGTACACGAGGTTCATGATAATTACAGTAGTTATGATGTAAATTTTGGTCTTGCTTTACAACAACTGAGTAATGCTTGTAATAACTTTAAAACAGAAGTTGATAGTTTTGCTTATCTTTTGCCTGATAAGGATGTAAATATTAGACGTAAGAGAGGGTTGTTTGACGTAGTTGGAAAAATAATTAAAGCTATGTTTGGTACCGCAGCTTCAGAGGATTTAGAAAATCTTATCCAACGTCTTGAAAACATTGATTTGCAGTCTAAGATTCTTGTATCTGATGTAGCCAATAATGTAATTTTGTTTAGAAATTTGGAAAATAGAATTCTTGACAATACAAGGATAGTACGTAAAATCGCTACTGCATATGTTAGTCACTACGAATCTTTGTATAAAGGTATAAGTCAGAACATATAAAAGTTGGCACAGAATGTTTTCATTGTCAGTTCTCACATTGATTTGCAAGGAATTCTTTTGAGAGCTAGTGAAGCAATTACAAATTTCCGTTTCGAGTCGAGTAATTAAGAAAAGCCATAGAAAGCAGTGTTAACCATAAGGTTAGCAGTATCCTCATTAAGCCACAGATGTTATTAGACGCATTGAAGACTATAAGTGACATTACGAACACATATGATAGTTCCTGTTGATGTTCAAAATTTATATGTTTACTATGGGTTATCCAGAGTCCAAGCAGTTGTACAAAGATAAAAGTTAAGGCTTGTAATTGAAATACCTTTGGGAAATGAAATAACTCAGTTGGAATTACATGAAGTACATACGTACCCAGTATTTGTTCCAAGTTTAAAGCAACATAGAATGTTCGTAACACATGATTTCTTACTATTGAGTTCTGATAGAAATTATTATGGACTACTGGACAGTAATACATTAGCAAATTGTAAATCACATGGCGTCACAGTGTGTAAATCTGAATTTGTTTTGTGTGATAGAAGTGAGCCATCTTTCGAAACAGCTTTGTTTTTTTTTTTTTTTTTTGGAAAAAATATCAGTAATCTCTGTTCTTCCAATATCATTAAATTGCGTAAACCTTATCTGAAAAGAGCTCATGTTACATGGTTATATGCTGTAGTCTATCCTATCGATATTACTTTTGTATGTAGAAGCACTTAAAAAAAAAAAAAAAAAAAAAAAACTTTGCCCCCTGTAACTTTGTCAGTATCTGGAAATGGATTAATTGTAAATGCTATTCATTGTGATCTGGTTTCAAGTAGCTTTAAGACTCTTGCCACAGTCTCAGATGTCATGTACGCAAATGCTAGTTATCCTGTTTCGCATATTCCAGAATTTCAAACACACATCCTGGAAAAATAATTGAATTACAGTTGAATAACATTACTTTGAATGAAAATGTGTTTTCAGAAATTAATCAGTATTGGCAAAAGAATGGGTATAGTGTACCGTATAATCAGATATTGCATATTGTTTGAAGACCAATAGGTTCCAGTGCTTAGTGTGGTAAATTCTTGTTTCATAATTGTCCATGTGATTCTAGTTTGTATAGGCTAATGTTAATTGTAGTTAAGAAGCACTATCTGGCTAAGGTAATAAGAGACAGTTTAAAATACTTCAAAGGACGGCCAACTTCAGATGTTACAATAGTTTGGCCGAGCTCTCGTGAGCAAGTTGCTGTAGAAAGTAAGTGACTGTTTCTTGTAAACAAGTTGTATCTATTTATGTTCAAGTGTTTCATGTTTAGAATTTTCTTGTAACTCGTGAGTGTCGCTGGGCTCCACTCTTCGAAGAGGAGGGTGATTGTGAGGGTTAGCTATGGTGAACTAAGTATATATGTGTCTATGAGTCCCTGAGTATATCTGCTAGTTGTCGACGCTCGGACAGTAGCTTGTGTGTGTAGTCAGCCCTCTTGCCCATCGTCTCTCCCGCCTTGCCCCCACCCCTCCGTGTCATCGGACCGGGAGGCGGGTCAGTTGGTAACCACCCACGAGTGTCATGACGTGTTCGGGAGAGGTGGCACTCACGATAGGGCTCTTGTCTTGTGTGACATATTAAATGGGTGTGAATAGAACACGATTTGTTCTTCACTGTAGTTAGGGTGACCTAGCTATCCCGACGAATGCAGTGTCGAGCGCGACGGTCTCTGCAGGCACGCACGACCGCGTGATAGGCGAGTCTATTCTCTATCTTTGCTCCAAACAGTCTTCCTTCTAACCCCCCTTCCTAAATGACGCAACTGGGTCACTGTTGGGTGTTGATGAACGGTCGCGATGAATGCCTAGGCAGTTGAGCACACGTCAACGTTATACAAAAGTAAATGGTAGATTATTAAATACAGAATGCACACTTGTATTTGTTAAGAGTTAGCAGAGGTATACGTTAATATTAAGAAATAAATTGGGTGCAACTACTAAACAAATATGTTACTGGTCACACAAAAATGCACAATAATTAATGGTAGACAGTTTCACAAAGCAGGCAAATTTATACATAAATAGATAAATGAAAATGATGAATATAAAGAGGTCTGAACAATTAGTTTAACAAATATAAGTTTACGTCACTAATTTATTCATATATGAATGTTCACATGCAAGTTGGGAATTAGTTAAGAAGACTCATAATAACCATTAACATTGTAAAAGGCTTGCTCAATGATGTACTTGTTTTGATGTTTTTTGAAACAATTAAAGCTTTTTATTTTTGGAGTGCGCTGTGGTGGTTGTGGAAGGTTATTTATTAATACTGAGGCTGCAAAGTAAGGACTGGATTCAAACAGTTCAGTCCTGTGAATAATCATGTGAATATTTGTGTTGTGCCTGGTGTTATGAGAATTAATATCTTTGTTGGTTAGGTACGTGACATTTGTTATGCCCAAATTAATTGTATGGTATATGTGTGTATGTATGTATGCATGTATGTATGTATATATGTGTGTGTGTATATATATATATACCCACCACACACCCACATGAGCTGAGTAAAGTAAGAATTGTTAACTTTTTGAAGTCAGGCTTACGTGATGATGGCACTTTTATGCTTGATATGATACTGACTATTTTTTTTTTTGTAATAGAAATACCTTCTCCCAGTTGTTTGGAGCACATCAAAATATTACACCATACCCTGATAGCAAAATAAGCTTTGTTTCAAGCTTGAATCAAGCTAACTAGGCTCCACACTACAAGCCTGCAGCAAGCTTGTGAGGAAAAATAGATTCAAGGTTGCTGCAAGCGTGTAGCAAGCTTGCCTCGTACAAGGCAGGATACAACTGTATAAAATAGGCTTGTCTCAAGTGAGGTGTAATGTATTAAACTGCTGATAAATACGAGGTTAACTATAATTGGATGGTGATAAAATTCAGGGTTAATTTTTGAATTGATTTTTTGTGCTATGCAATGTGAAACTAGAGTTCTGGGGAGGGCTCGGGAAATCACCAGTACTGCTTGCCAATGTTCCGGATGAGTTTGCCTGGCATCTCTGTAATTTTTGCATGCAGAAACTCTATGTGTACTAAAACTAGCTACGAAAGAAATACACAGCGTGATAACTTTCTGAACCAAATTTATGATGAAAATATTTCTAGCAACCTTTCACAAAAACGGGCTGAAGGTAGGTAACTTGTAATATTAAATTATTTACTTGGCTGACTCCTGTGACTGTTACATGAAGGATAATCGTTGAAATCTGAAACGTAGGTAGACTTACCATAAATTGAGTGCAAATACAAAACGTTAAAGTTTCGATAAACTGTCTTAACTCAGTAGAAAATTATGATGATTATAAAAATAATGAAATGTGCCACGATTAGTAATAAAAAAACGTAAAACAATGTGCAATGTGATCTTAATCAAAGAGTATCATAAAGACTTTTCAAGGACAATCCATGCCCTAAAACTAAACTAACAGCAAACTAATCATGGCTAGTATGTGTGCGAGGTACAGGCTTTGTATTAATGAGAGTCGTGACCACGGTCTAAGAGGTAGAGGTCTTGACACTGCCTATGCTCTCCAGCAAGAGAAAGTGATCCCTTCATGTCGCCGAGCGCTAGTAGTAATTTGGTGGAAGATTTGTCTTGTTTTCTTCTCGCGTTTTAACATTTTTGCAATTATTTACATAAAATAATGTTAATAAGGTAAGCTGATATAGTATATACATGTTCCATGTCCATAAATGCATTGGCATGTGTGGAACTGTTTATAAATGTAGTCTGATGAAATATATTGTGTATTATTGTTTTAGTGAATACATTCTAACCACGATGTACATATAATGGTGTGCCCGTGCGCATTTTATCTTTTTCTCACTCTAATCTTGTGACGTCACTCCGTACCCAGATTGCTCGGAATGGCCATTTAAATGTATACAAATCCGTGCTTCTTTTCACGTCAACGGCGATTTTTAAAGAAACTACGAGGTGCAAGATGATCGGATCGCTCTGGAAATAAACTTGA